>JAQZBX010019072.1:0-34077 GCA_029593785.1 Cabassous unicinctus
TTTTTAAATGATACTTAGATTACATAAATGTTATATTAAAAATATAGGGGATTCTCATATGTCCCGCTCCCTATCCCTCCCACACTTTCCCACATTAACAACATCCTTCATTAGTGTGGTACATTTGTTACAATTGATGAACACATATTGGAGCATTGCCATTAAGTGTGGATTATAGTTTACATAAGATTTTAAACTCTCTCCCACACATTTTTGTAAGTTATGACAAGATATATAATGGCCTGTATCCGTCACTGCAACATCATTCAGGACAATTCCAATGTCCTGAAAATGCCACCATATACACCTATTTTTAAAAAAAGATATTTAAGATACATACATGTTACATAAAAAATATAAGGGATTCCCATATGGTCCACTCCCCACACCTCCCACATTTTCCCACATTAGCAACATCCTTCATTAGTGTGGTACATTCATTGAAATTGATGAATATATTTTGGAGCATTGCCACTAAGCATAGATTATAGTTTAACTTGTAGTTTACACTGTCTCCCACCCAATTCTGTAGATTATGGCAAGATATATAATGGCCTGTCTCTGTCATTGCAATGTAATTCAGGACAATTCCCAAGTCCTGAAAATGCCCCTGCATTACACTTGTTTTTACCTCTCCCTGCCCTCAGAACCTCCAGTGGCCACTGCCTCCACATTAATGATATAAGTTCTTCCATTGCTAGAATCACAATAAGTCTATAGTAGAATACCAGTAAGTCTACTTTAGTCCATAGTTCATTTCCCAATCCTGAGGATTCTGGCATGGTGATGTCCACTCCACCTCTAATTGAGAGAAGGCTGCAATCCATTAGGGTCAATGGATGGGACTTTCTTACTTGCAGTTGTAGACTCTCTCAGTTCCTTGGTATGGTAGTTGTCCATCATCACCTCCTTGGGACATGACTCCCGGGGATGAGCCTCCCTGGCACCGAGGGATTACTACCAAGCACCAACTAGCAATGCAACTGGAAAAAGACCTTGACCAAAAGGGGGAAAAGTTAAAGACAAATGAGTTTATATGGCTAAAAAGCTTCAGAGTGAGTCGGGAAGTCATTCCAGAGGTTACATTTCTGCATGTCTCAGCAGGATCTCATTGACTGCCAAAGTAGATACTACCCCAAGTAGTGGGGCTCCTGAGGGCTCTGGAGGCACCAGACACTTTAGTCAGGGCAGATAGCTCAGAAATTTGGCACCTTGCCAGTAGTCCCTACTTTGGAATTTATGTTCCTCAGGGTGACAGAGTTGGACTCAGTTGTGGTTTCCCTACACATGGCTCTTCTGTCCCTTCTATTTGAACCAAAAGTTAGTACTAGAGTTGGTAGGTGCCCATCAAGAGACTTAAATCTTTGGGCTGTCTATGTGCCAGCTGGGCTTTGAATTTCAATGGAGTCGCAACATCTACTCTCCAGTTCATTGGTCTCACCCAGACTCCTTTTTAAACAGATCCCATTATAGAAACTAGCACATAATAAAAAGTAGAATATGTCCCATCCCTGCAAAAAGCAAAATATTTAGAATATTCTGCTTATCAGCCCAAAGTGGGTGTCTGACCTTATAATTCTCCTTTTTAAAACAAGATGAAGTTTCTTTTAGTTTCAATGAAGTGTTAGCCACAGTGAATGTTACCATCTAGGCCAGATATCTTGTGTTTGCTCCTCCACATTGACTCTCCATCTCTCTCCTTGCTCTGTGCCCTGGAAGGCTGACCCATATAGATGATATCATGTCTTCTGAACTCCAGTTAGGTTCAACCAATGGGAAGCCACAATGGAAGAGAAGAACGAAGGAGAGAAGAGTAAGATTGGTGTATCTATCCCTGTCTTAGTTTGCCAGGCTGCTATGACAAATAATGCACAATAGACTTAACAGGAACTTATTGGCTCAAGGTTTTGAGACTAGAAGCAATCCACAATCAAGATATTGGCAAGGCTTGCTTTCTCCTGAAGTCTGTGGTGTGCTGGTGCCGGCTGCCAGCAATCCTTGGGGTTGCTTGGCTTGCATCTCTGTCTCCCATCACATGGCGATGTCCTCTCCTTTCTGCTCTTCTGGTTTCCTCTGATTTCTGGCTTCTTGTTCCTCCCTGTGCCTTTCCCTAATTTCTGGCTTCCACTTTCTTCTCTTTATAAGGCTTCCAGTAATATGGATTGAGATCCACCCTCATTCATTTGGGCCATACCTTAACTAAAAATAACATCTTCAAGAGGTCCTATTTATAATGGGTTCAACACTCTCAAGGACACTGATTAAGATTAAGGACATGTATTTGTTGGGATACATAATACAATCTACCACAATCATCTAGCTCTTCTCTGTGGGGTTACCTTAGGCTACTTATGTCCCTCTCCTGAACATTATCCTCCTTTCAAGGCAGCCCTTCTACATGACTCTCTCATACCAGGATTCATAAACTACTCTCTTACCTTGAGTTTTTAGGATAATAACAATATGGAGGTATTACACTATTTTTTTGTTTGGTTTCCCTGAACCTTTCCCACAATTTTACTAATAATCTCTTTATGAAATACTCCCGAAATTATCATAAATTGAATGTGGCACTTGTTTCTGCTGATTTATCACCCAAAGAACTAAAATTCTATGAGCTCAGGAGCTTGTGCATAATGAATATTCAAAAAATGTTTGTTAATGGGAGCAGATGTAGCTCAAATGGTTGAGCACCTGCTTCCCATGTACAAGGTCCTGGGTTTGATCTCTGGTACCTCCTAAAAACAAAACAAACAAACAAGCAAATGAAGAAACCAACTCTCATTGGGAATTAGATGTAGCTCAGTGGTTGAGCACCTGCTTTCCATGTACAAGGTCTTAAGTTCAATCCCTGGTACCGCCTAAAAAAAAAGTTTGTTGAATGAGTGAGAAAATGAATGATCTATGTCAAATGAGACTTTTTCCTATTTGATAATTCAGTATGTTGTGAGGGATTTTCTTTGCCTTCGACTACTCTCCTGGTAAAGAGAGGCAATGTGATGATCCATATTTCTTGGGATCTCTTCATAGAGACCTGAGATTATAAATTTTACATCATCCATAATTGATAAGCACACTGTTTTTCTTCTTTCCCCCTTAACTTCAGCCATTAGGCAGGTATGGAAAGAAAATAAGATATGTATATTTGCAACAGGACCTCAGTATTGATTTCCATATTTAATGATGTCATAATCTGTATCTGTCTTTGTTGGAAGAAGCAACAGTGAAGAGCCAAAGATCATAATATTAAAGAAGGAGATTCACTATGTTAGAAGAGGATAAAATAAATATAAATAGTATGTAAAGATAAAGATAAAGAAAATAGGCACTCTGTCAGGAAAATCTAAATAAAATTTATGTGATTATGGGATAAACACTCCAGGGAAAGTCAAATGTTTGATTTTTAAAGGTAATTGTAAAGAAATTTGGATGTATATCAATATTGAATTGTGAATGACAGTTGGGAAACTGTGGGATTTAATCAATAATTTTGAGGTCTTAGTATGGCCAGTTTATAGGACCATTTCATTATGTTTCGGTGTTAATATTTGTTCAGTGGTATGTGATCAATGAGATACCACTGAGAAGTCTGAAATGCTTGTTCTAATCACACAGATTAAAGTTATCTGAGCTTCAAATAGGAAATGCACCATTGCCAGACTTCTGGATTTTCTCTCCATTCTTTTCTCATATTACTTTTGACATTACAGACACTAGATAACCTCATTGGACCAAGAACTTTGGAATATGAAATTCATTTCTAGACATAGAGTCATTTTGTCTGTTCACCAACTCGTGGGCTCCAAAAATTTCCTTTCCCTTCCTGTACTATGGTAAAAAGTAGGACACCATACTGCACTATAGATAAGGCAGTATGAGGTTTAAAGGACTAGGGACCTGACTCAGGTAATATTCATAGCATACTTAGTTTTAAGCTGTACTCTATACATTGGATTCTATGTAATTTTCCATGAAGGCACTTTATAGGGAAATTGTGTGGCTATTTTCCTCTACCAGAACTTGGTACTTAGAACAGTAAATGTGCACAGTGTATTCTATGAACATCTTCAGAGGCTTCTTATTAATTCTTTATTCATATTTTTAAAAACCTTTGTTGAAAATCACAGGTATTGGTAGCAGTTGTGGGAAGGATACAATAGGCATAGCACTGGGTCCAGAGTCTAGAATCTTGTTTTCTTGTCCAAGCTCTTTGATTATTTGACTGTGGACAATCAGTTGCTTTACCTCTCTTGAGCTCCATTTTCATCTTCTGAAAAGTTTACATGCTAAAGCACAACGTTTGCATGGATAAAATTCTATAAGTATACCCTGATTTTAATGTATCCAAAATACCTTTAAGTCTAATACCTTGTTTTCACAAAACCTCTGACTTAATTCACTCAAAATATGTATCAAACATTTGCTCTATTCTGAGAATTAAGTGCTATGTATAAATAGAAGATAAAATAGTACAGTATTTGTTTATTGAGGTCTATTTTCAAATTCTTACCCTATAAACATAATACTTTTCTTTTTTAAACTTCAACAATCTTTTTTTTACCAACTCATGGCAGGGTTAACTCTTTTAACCACCTAACAGCAAAACAGCATCTCTAACAAGATCAAGGATGGAGGCATAGACCTAATAAAGATTGTCTCTTAAACAAAGGATAAAAACATAAATATCTTTTTAAAAAGTAAAATTCTCCAGTGTTGCACAAAAACATGTTCCAACTGTTTGCTGTCCATTAAAAAACTGCATGAACTTATCATCTATTAAAGAAAAAGGCAATATTAAAAAATAGACATGATGTTTGGCAGTAGATGAAAAATCACACTAAAGAAGGCAATAATAGCTAATATGTAACATTTTATGCCTGATCCTGGGTCAAGTGCTTCACAAAGTTCAAAATAATGCTACTAAGTGAGCACTGTTATTTCCTGCATTCTGTATGTGAGAAAAAAGTGTCACAGACACTAATTAATTTTCCAAGGGCACAGAGCTAGACAGTGATGGAATCAGAATGCTAACCTAGGCTGTGTGACAATGAACCCCCTCTATGACATACCCCCTTTCAGCTACAATCGAAATGCTCAATGAATTCCAAACAAAGAGAAATAATTTCCAACAAGTGATATCAAAGAAGGTTTTACGTATCCTATTTTTCAGGCCTTTCCTGTATTTCTCAATGTGTTTCAATCTCAGGACCAGGTTTATGAAATTTACTTAGGTAAACTTGTTAAAAATGTACATTTCTGGGTTCTACCTATTAAATCAAACATGAGAATGGACAAGGGACTCTGAATTTCTAACAAACACACTGGCTTATTATGATATATACTTAAGTTGGGAACAATTTCAAACAAAATATTATATTTCAATTTATGAATATGTTGAACAACAATTCTAGGTGGAGAGAATATGGACAAAGGAGTGACAACCAAAGATAAGCCATTCTGGAGGTATTGAAAGCAAACATGTAGCAAGAGTGTAGAGCATATGTAAGAAGGTAGCAAAATATAAGGTTTGAAAAGGTATATTCTAATATATGCTTACTATTATTCTAGCAATGAAAGAACTCTTATCATTGATGTAAATGCAGTGGCCACCAGAGGTTCTGAGGGATGGGAGAGCGAAGAGTAGGTGTAATATGGGGGCATTTTCAGGACATTGGATTTGTCCTGCATGACATTGCAGTGATGGATATAGGCCATTGTATATTTCGTCATAACTTACAAAGTTGTGCTGGACAAAGTGTAAAGTATAATTTAAACTGTAGTCTATGGTTCCTAGCAATGCTTCAGTATAGGCTCATGAATTGTAACAAATGTACCTCACTAATGAAGGATGTTGTGAATATGGGAAAGTGTGGGAGGGGGAGGGAGTGGGGCATATGGGAATCCTTTATATTTTTTTTAATGTAACATTTATGTAATTTAAAACTTCTTTAAAAATAAAAAAATTAATTATTAAAAAAAGTATAGTTCAATCTTCATTGAGTCTTGAGCCAAGTTCTTAGGACTCTGGGTGTTATTGGACATTCAAATGGGGCCTTTGGTTTTTTTTTTCAGAGAGAAATAGCATATTATAGTGGAGTTTTATGCAATTGAATCTGGTAGCTTTTAGCAGGATGGCTGGGATGCAGATGATTTGACAAGAGACTACTTAATATCTGAATTAATTTAGTGAAATATCACTTGGCAATACTGGGTACCAAGAAATGAAGGCAGTGAAGTAAAATATTTTGGAGGGGCGGGGTGGGGGGGAATCCTACGGACATTTCCTGGGTGTAGATATTGAGAGGGGAGTGCAAAGACCAGAACTCTGATTTCTAAGTGCCTGGAATGATGGAACACACTTAACAGGAACCGGTGAATCAGGAGGAGGGACTGGTTTAATGGCATGTGGTGGAAAATTCACTTCTACAAGTGTTTGTGGTGCCAGCAAGATACTCATATCTTCAGGTCTAATAGGCAGTTGGAAATTCAAGACAACTTGAGGCCTAGCTTTGGATGTGAAGTTCATCACTAATATAATGGAGAACCATGAAAGTGAGGGAGTGAAAGAGAACACTTAGAAGGTTAGTGAAATACACACAGGACAGCACCAGAAAATTCCTTCATTGATATTGTGGAGAAGGGACAGAGGAACAAAGTGAACTTTGTTCTCAGGAGAAGGTGGCAAAAATATGACCTGAAGGTTAATTCTAAATATATTCTCATCTTTATCAGTGGTGAGATGCACACGAGTGTCTCAAAATATTACCAGTCCAGAACTACCAACTTGCATTTCCAGAGAACTTATAGATAGAATTAAGATCAAATAATTTACTGCTATAGTGACTATAAGGATGGAAATGAATTTGGCCCTTCTTAATAATCACTGTTACAGAGAATTAATAAATTCAACAGCACATGAAAACATCTAGAAGGCAAAGCAAACATCTGATCAAAACTCTTTTTTTCTCAGAGTGCCAGGCATAGCAACCTTGAGTTAAAGGCCTCTCCACACATTCTGACTGGTATTGATGTGCTCCACCCTAATTAGCTCATACTTGGGACCAACTATGAAACATTCAAAATTCTCATCTTCCTGAATCATGAGTGTCCTCCTCTGAAAATATCCTATCACCAAGAGCTTTTCTAACATGTGTTTTTTTGGAAGGAGAACAAGTAAGGCAAGTCAATATCTAAAGCAAAAGGGAAACCAAGCCAACAGAAATATCAGAATGGCCAAGTTCAGGTGGCTGCAGCTTTTGGTGAGGATTCAGGGGAGTCCTTGCCATCAGAACCAGTTTCACTTCCTCCTTTCCCTTTCACCATGTGTGCCTCTGGGCATGTAAATGTGTCCTTCGTGTCCTTCCGTGCAATGGGGAGTTAGCTATTTGTGCATGGGGTAAGGCAGCCTTTGATAAATATAAAACCCAATAATTATCTCATTTTGGTATATTCTGAGATTTTCCTAAACAAATGTCATGGAAAATTCATTGAGAAAGAACATAACTTGTTTCAAAACTAACCCACTGATTTTATCTTTCTCTTTTGCCTTGAAAGTTCAAAGCTGGGAGAAAATAACTTATTTGAGATAGGCCATATACGAAAAAGAACTGAAGAGTAATTCGTGTGGCATTGGCTGACAGTACTAAGTGAATTGTGTTGGATGGAAATTTAAATGCCTTAAATGCCATGTGATCATGTCTGGCAACTCAAAATCTTCCATTTTCTTAAGGTCTTCACTCATTCTTACTTTGGAACATTGCTGCACTTCATATGTTAGGAATATTTCCCCATGAACAGAAAGTTAAGTTTGAGTTTATTCTACCAAACAATGGACTAGCTTTCTGATGAACTACTGACAGACCTACTCCATGCCCCTGATACAATAAAAGGATAAATTTGCAAACTGGCAGACTGGGTTCAACCTATGCCAACGGGCAGAGAAATGGTACTTGACCATTCGAGGATCAAATGCTTGACTTTGATCATCAGTAAAATGCTATTTGAACTTGTCACTAAAATAAGGAAATACTTCCAAGGGCCATATCCTGGAAAATAGGTTAGCATAAAGCTGTGACCATTGTTATAGAGCTATACCCAGTGTCTTGAGGCATGTCTTTGAGATATGCTTTCTCTCTGGATCCAAGCCTGGATGTTCTTGCAAGGTATCTGAAAACTAGCTATCTGAGAATCATTTTCCTTTAGAATAGTCCGAAAAAACATGCCAACCACTATATACCAATTAGAATGGTTAAACAAACAAAAACTGACAATACCAAGGGATGGCGAGGATGTGGAGCAACAGGAACTCTCATATAGGCTGACAGGAATGCAAAATGGTATAGCCACTTTGGAAAAATAGTATGGTGTTTTCTTATAAAGTTAAATATATCCTTACCATATGACCCAGCAATTTCACTCTTTGGTATTTATCCAAGTTAAATGAAAATTTATGTACACGAAAATCTGTTTGAATACTTATAGCAGCTTTAAGCATAATCATCAAAAACTGGAAACAACCCAGATCCCCTTCAATGGGTGAATGGGTAAAGAAATCACAGTACAACCATATAATTAAATTGGCTCACTCAACATCAGGGATGAATCTCAAATGCATTTTGTTAAGTGAAAGAAGCCAGATCCCAAAGACGACATACATACTGTATGATTCAATTTGTACGGCATTCTGGAAAAGGCAAAATTATAGAGACAGAGAACAGATCAATGGCTACCTGTGGTTGTGGACAGGTGAAGAGTTGGCTAAGAAGGGACAGTATGAAGGAATTTGGGGGGATATGAAACTGTTATACATCATATCCCATAGAACATAGAACTATATGCCAGAAAGAGTAAATTTTACTATATGTAAATTTTAAAATTATATATATATATGTATTTATTTATATACAGCATTTCTGCCATAATATCTTTCTTTGAAGCTGAAATTAAAATCCAGTGGGATAGCTTCAATTAACATGTACAATCATTTCTTTGAACTCTGAAGAGAAGTTGCTGCTAGGAGAACAGAGGAACATTAGGTTTAATTCTTCATTAAATATATCAGTCAGAGATAAAGCACTTTCACTGGGAGATTTTCCTGTGTAATCACACTGGTCTATGGTTCTTGGACCTACTGCCTTCTTCAGATGTCCTTTAGCAACCTTCACTTGCTTCACAGCTTCAAGTCAATGGTGATTAATGAATCACCAGATGTCAGGGGAGAAGGGTTAAACTGCACTTATAAATTAAACAATATTTCTTCAGTGTCTACCATGTTCCTGGCCCTCTTCTAGGCCCTGGGGATTCATCAGCTTAAGTGTGTAGAGTTCACCCTCCTCCCAGCAGCTGTAAAGTAGGATTTGCAGTGTCCAGTAGTAAAATATCTTCACCCTGGGTTTATTTACCAGGCACTGATAACTTCCAAATTGAGCTGAATTTCAGTTGGCAATTAAAGCTGATTTTGAAAGCATAAAAGGCAGTTATTTTTTTAAAAGTATCAATTTGGTGGCCTCAGTCATTTCCAGATTTCCAGCGCTGTTGCTCTAATTCATAATTTAAAAGAACTTGCATACTCTGCAAGTTGAAAGTCTGGGAACTAATTGGCATTTTTCACTTGGCTATAAACACTAATTTGTTCCTTTGAAAATAACACGTAGAAATGAGAAGCGCGGCACTAGGTAAGAACATCCTATCTTTTAGGAATGAACTATGAATATATGACAGGTGTAGGAACAACTGCTGAACCAGGCAATATTCAGAGTGCCCTGGAATTGGGGCTCTAGAATTTTGATAAAGGGCTTTTGGTGACAAGAAACAATCTTTCCAACACTAGATGAGAGTGTATCCAGGAAGCTGAGAATTGTTTAATAAAAAACTAAGGGTGTTTATTGGGCTCCTATTGCTGCTGTAACCAATTTTCACAACCTTAGTGGCTTAAAACAACAGAAATTTATTATCTTACAAGTCTGGAGGCCAGAAGTCTAAAATGGATCTCAGTGGATTAAAATTAAGGTGTTGGCAGAGCTGCATTCCTTTCTGTAGGCTGGAGGGGAAAATCTGTTTTCTTGCCTTTTCCAGCTTCTAGAGACTGTTCATATTCTTTGACTCATGATCCCCTTCCATCTTCAAAGCCAGCAATGGCTGGTAGAGCCATTTTCGCATCGCATCGCATTGCATCACTCTGTCTCTGACTCCCTCTTCCTTGTGATGACAAGGGGCCCACCTGGATAGTCCAGGCTGTTCTCCCTATTTTAAAGTCAGCTGATTAGCAACCTTAATTCCCCTTAGCTATTTAAAGTAACATATTCACAGGTTCTGGGGGTTAGGATGTGGACCTCTTTGAGAGGATATTATTCTGCCCTACCACAGGGGACACATTTAAGAATTGCCACTCCCTGTGCCAGGCAATAGAATTGGTCAAAATCTTAATCCTGACCAGAGAGAAAGTTTAAAAATAATATCTGAATGTCGACATGAGGGATTTTTGTTTTATTTAACACAGTATGGGACAATGTGAGATATTTCCCAGGTAGATCACCCTTCAAAGGGAGTAAACAAGCCAAAGGGATAGGAATACAGGCAGCCTGAAGCTGTTTATATATCCTCTCATCCTTCTCAGGCAACTCATCTTAAGTAACATTGTCATCAAAATAAGATCATTGGCCTCCAGCTCCATTTTGCCCTTGCTCAAAGCCATGTTAAGAGGTCTGTTTGCACCTGGGGCCAAATTCCATTTTTTTCATTTAACATGTATAAACTCGTCTTTCTAATACATTTCCTGCAAGAATTTTCAATGACCTCCAGGTCTGAGTTGAGTCATGGTTTTGCAGTTTATGAGTATCAACCCTGAATGAGAGTTCCTGGTGTGACAGTTTGGAGTTATTTTATGAATCCCCAAAAGAAAAAGATTTTGTTTTTGAACTAATCCATTCCTGTGGGTGTGGGGCCCTTGTGATTGTACTATGTCAGTGAGGTGTGACACAGGTTGCGTTTCTGTCCTCTTGCCAGGCCTTGTGTAAATGGAGACACAGAGGAAGAAACACACAGAGAAAGGAAGTCACCGTTTTTTATCCTGCCATGTGAGAGAGGACTTGAATATTTTTAATGGGGAACTCAGTGTTTAATTTGTTTCAGCTCTGTCTAAATAACTGTTGGCAAAAATTATGGAAGCAATACAACAAATTAATTTTAGGGCTCAGAAGGATTTGGTCAAATAAGAGAGCTATGAAGTGTACATCACAGGATAACTTCACAGGCTCCAATGTGGGGAAGGTGTCTACTTGCAAAGCTTCAGCACAAAGCCCCAAGAGGCTGGGCACACACAGTAGCTCAAGGCTGAAGAGACGAGCCATATGCCTGATAGCCCACACCTGAACTTGGGAAGAAAGCAGGGCAGCCAAGACTAAGAGAGGAGTCCTGGGAAGAGACAAGCCTTATACCTGGTTGCCCACAGCTGAGCTCTGGGAGATGGTAGATTCTGGAGGGGAAGGCAGGGACCTCAGCAGAGATTGGCCACTATCTTCACCACGTGTCAGGGCACCAGGATCACCAGTAGCTGACTTTGGTGAGAAAACATCTCTGATAGTGCTTTGATTTGGACATTTCACAGCCTCAGAACTGTAAGCTTTTACCCTAAGTAAAATTTCGATTAGAAAAGCTAACTCATTTCTGATACTTTGGATCAGCAGCCCTTTGGCAAACTAAGACACCTGATTTGGGGGGATTTTGACCAGATTTAGCTTTTATGATCTTCATTTTTCCTAATAAGGAACAAATCAAATAAGAACCATGAGCACCTCACTATTTTATTTTGCAGTAAGAAATTCACAAAAAAATTTCACAAAAAAATGAAAGTTTCTTAATGAAATCTTGAATTACTTGGATTTAGTGTGGATTTCTTAGCCAATTGGTGGCTTCTATCATCCTATTGAAGGCCTTAAAATATGTTAGATTCTTTCAATTTTGTGACATTAAAAATTAGCAAAAATTGATTTTGTGCTTTAAAGAAGATGAAAAATGGTTGTAAAGTTAATTCAAGAATTTTCAGGCATAAAAAAGTTTTGGTTTTTGTCATCTCTGACCCTCCCATAAATATTTTCATTTGCTAAGTGTGCATAATCTGAAACATGTAGATTAAAGTAAATATTGACTATGCAATTAAAGAGAAAATCATCATCAAGGTGGGATGATTCTGAATAGATGAGACTGGCAAGGACCACCAAGTACTACCAGTTGAAGCATATGCTCTGAAGTCTGACAGATATGCATTTGAATGCTGGCTGTGTCAGGACATGTGCTATAATTTAACCACCAAACATTTGCTTCTCCCTTCTTCTATAGAAATAGAACTCCAGTTTTTAGCTAAGCTCATGACCACCTGAAATAAAGACTACCTTTCCAAGCTTCCCTTGCAGTTAGTGTGTCCTTGTAACTGAATTCCAACCAATGGTATGTAAGTGAAAGAGGGGCCATGTCCTTTTCCCCTTCTTTTCTTCTTCCTTCTAGAACTGGAGAAATCATCTTGAAGTAAGATGTGGAGAGTGATAGTGTGGCAAGATAGAAAGATCCTGAGTCCATGACGATAGTTTAAGCCACTGCTATATTTTCTGTTACTCATGGCCAAACCTAATCTAAGTAATCCAGTTAAATACTCTGAAACTAAATTTTCTCCCCTGTAAAGGGATGATAATAATATCTTAAAGGATTGCTGTGAAAGGTAAATCAGATAATGTATATAAATCATTTTGCATAATTCCCTGTCCATGGAAGGTAAAATTAATTTTAATTCCCATCCCTTTTCTATTATTACTAAACATCATAGGCCTTTGTCCATGAAAATACCCCGATTTGTTTGATCTCATAGTTAATGACAAAGAAGAGACATTCTTGACAATAAGGTAAAGATGTCTCTAGAAGAATAGAAGGATTTCTGCTCTTTCCTAATTCCTCCTTTTATGCTCCTTTATTCAACATATTTTGAGTACTGTTTCAGTGTGCTGGACTGCTGGAATGCAGTATATTAGAAATGTGTTGGCTTTTATAATGGGAATTTATTGACTTACAAGCTGACAGTTCTGAGGCTGAGAAAAATATCCAAATTAAGGCATCATCAGACAATGCTTTCTCCCTGAATACCGGCTGCTGGTGATCCTGGACTTCTCTGCTACATGGCAAGTAAAATGAAGGCGTCTGCTGGGATTTCCCTTCTCTCTGGGTTTTGCTGCTTCAGCTTCTTGCTTCTGGCTTTCTCTCTGTCTTTCTCTGTATTCATCTCATTTATAAAGGACTCCATTAAGAGGATTAAAACCCACCCTGGGCCATGCCTCAATTGAAGTATCCTAATCAAAATGTTCCACTAAAACATGTCCACACCCACAGGAATGGATTAACTTTAAGGACATAAACTTCTAGGGTCCATCCAGCTTCAAATCTTCACAGTACTGATTATGCCCCAGGCACTATACTAAGGATTGTTATTGTAAGTAAGATTTAGGTTTACCTGTGGTAAGCCCCAATTCTATCAGAAAAGTGAGGCAGAGAAGTAGTAAAGATATAATGCAATGAGTAATATAGTTATAAATATTTTAAAAAATATGATAGGAATAGAGAAAAATGTAGCTTTCTCAGTCTAAAGAAGCAGGAAGTTTTCATGAAAGAAATAAAATTTCAACAAGGAACTTAAAGATGAATCAATATTTGATAGGTGGTTAAGGAAGGAAAAGGATTCTTAAATAGAGGGAACAGCCTGTCAGAGATGAAATACTTAGTGTAATGGATAATGTAGTAATTATGTGAGGCTGGTGTATTAGCTGTGAGGTGAGAAGTGACTTGAGATAAACTGAGTTGTAGGTTAGCATCAGATTGTAACAAAAGATAGATCTAATGGCAGTGTGAACTATGTGTTATGGGGCTGTATATGTGGGAGACATGACCCCAAAAGTCCAGTTAGGGTACATTTTTCTGCATAAAAAGGGTAGATAAAAATATTCAATAAAATATTTGAGATGAAATCAACATTATTTAATGACCATTTGGATATGGTGATGAAGGGGAAATAAGTGTTGCGATATCTTGGCTTTTTGGATTAGTTAAGTAAATATAGTGCCATTAATCAATATAGTAGAGAAACAGGTATGAAGGAGGATGATTATTAGCTGAACTAGAATATGCTGAATCTCATTTGGCCATCTAGGTGGGGATGTTCAATTGGCAGTTGACACAATCAACCTGGAGTTCAGGGTTGATAATTGTATAGTGGGGTTGTCACCATATGGGGAGAAAGCCACAAGAGAAGAGCTGTGCTCCTCCAGGAAAAGTATTTGTAAAATAAAGGACTGATGATGGAGGCCTGGGGAATACATTATTTAAGGGGAGGTCAGCAAACAACACAGAAGGTTGGTTCAGATATTGAGGAAGACAATGACATTTTTAAGAGTTAAATTATGAAATGGAATGCTTCAAACATCAGAATAGTACAGAACAATTGCATCAGGCACATTTGCACTTGCCATTGAAATTTAACAAATGTACTAAAAATTTTATAGTTTTTCCTTTTACCTTCAGGTCTATGATCCATTTTGAGTTATTATTTTTTTTGCATATGACATGAGAAAAGACTTAAGTTTTTGTTTGTTTGCATACTAATAGATAGTTGTTCCTGCACCATCTATGGAAAAGATGATCTTTTCCCTCAATGAATTATCATGGTTCCTTTGTAGAAAATCAATGGGCTGAATATATGGTCTAATTTTTTACTCTTCGTTCCATTCTTTTGATCTATTTGTTTATCCTTATGCCAACATCACACTGTCTGAATTATTGTATCTTTATACTAAGACTTAAAATCAGGTAATTTAAGTCTCCAACTTTCTTTTTAAGATTGTGTGTGTGTGTGTGTGTGTGTGTGTGTGTGTGTCTATTCTAGGTTCTTCTCATGGCCATATAAATTTTAGAATCAGTTTGTCAATTTCTCAAAATAATCTACTGAGATTTAGATTGGGATCTATGTATCAATTAGGATGGAAAAATTTACATTTAAAAAATATTGAATCTTCCCAAATATGAACATGGACTAACTCTATTTATTCAGAATTGATAAGCAAAGCTGTCTGGGCCTGGAGCTTTATTTATAGGACTATTTTGTTAGGAATTCAACTCTTAATGTCTAGCTAGATATTTATTAATTTTGTTAAGTATTTCAAAGAACTGACTTTTTGCTTTGCCAATTTTCTTAATTGTATGTATTTTATTTTATTGATTTCTGTATTTATATTTATTTTCTTCTACTTACCTTGGGTGAATAGCTCTTGTTTTTCTAACTTCTTAAGGTAGAAGCTAAATTATTAACTTTAAACAGTTTAGATCTTTAAAATTTAAATTGATTTTAAGGATTAAATGCTTAAATGTTGATTTTAAACATTTAAAGGCATATATTTCCCTCTAAGCACTGCTTTAGCTGCATCCCTCTATTTTTGATATGGTACACTTTCATTGCCATTCATTTAAAAATATTTTCTAATTTCCTTGTTATTTTTTTCTTTAACTTGTGAGTATTTGGAAGGTGTTGATTACCAAGTATTTTGGAATTTTTCTAGATATCTAAATATTTTATTTTTATTGTTTTGGATTTCAGTTAAATTCCATTGTGCACATAGAACATAAAATGAATGGCTTAAAACCTTTGAAAGTTCTTGAAACTTGTTTTATGATCCTGCACATGGTCTCTGGTCCTTGTTCAGCATATAGTTTATATTTTAGAGCATATAGTTTATATTGGTTAAACACTTCATTTGTTTTTGAAAAGACTATATTGTTCAGTTGTTGGATGCAAAGATAAAACTTAAATGATAATTAACTGTTATAAACAGCTTTATGCCAATAAATTCAACAACCTAGATGAGATAGACAAATTCCTTGAAAGACACAAACCACCAACAGTGACTTAAGACACAACAGAAAATCATAATAGCTATATATAGTTCTTTATGTATTCTAGATAGAGTAGTTTCTTCATGTAAATGAATTACAAATGTTTTCTCCCGAGTTGTGACTTGCTTTTTTCATCTTCTTAGCAGTATTGCTTGAAGATCAGATGTTATAATTTTGATGTAGTCTACTTTATCAATTCTTTCTTTCACAGTTAGTGTGTTTTTGTGTTCTGTCTTGCTTCTCCTAAGATAGTGAAGATATTCTCCTTCTTGGACCATTTTAGATTTAGTTTTTATGTTCATGTCTTTATTTCACCTTGAATTAATTTTTGCATACAGCGTGATGGGTCCTAGCTACCCTGCATAGTGGGAAGTGCATTCAGGGGGAAAGCTGTATAAATGGGGATCTCACCCAGTGTGGTTCCCTTCCTCCAAGGATCCAATGCCCTCCGACTTTGTGCTCCTTTCCATCACTCTGCAGTGGCTTTAACGTAGTATATTTATATTTTGCCCAGTTTATAATTGGACCATTATTGAACTCAGAATTCTGTGAATTTCTTTTTAAAACCATGTGTCAGGCTGTTCACTTAAAATTTGTGGATTCACCTCTTTAAGCAATTCTAGAAAATGTTCAGATACTGTCTTTTAAAATATTTATTTTATTCTCTATTTTCTCCTTCTGTAACTCCTATCAGACATTTTTGTACTTTCTTATTCCATCCTTCTTATCTCTCTTGACATCTCATGTGCTTAATATTCCTTTTTCTTTGTGCTGCATTCTGGATAATTTCCTCAGATTTATCTTCCTGATTACCAATTCTCATTTCAATTTGCAGTTCAATGTATCCAATTCTTTTTCTTTGTTTGATTATATATTTTAATTCTGGACACCCTCCCCCACAAATCTGTTAATTTTTTTCTAGTGTTTTTATTCTTTATTTGCAGCCTTAGTTATCTGACATGTACCTATTTTATAGTCTTATTACATTATTCTATTATTTCAAGTCTTGGATACTAATCCTCCTGTTTGTTGATCCTTCCTTATGGTGGATTGTTTCTTTGGCAGGTTACCTTTTTCATTGGGAAGACATCTCCAATAGATGCTTTTTTAAAAAAAAACTCAATGATACTGTGTCCTCTGGGTTGTGAAAGTATTATTACCATAGGCTTTTCAGTTTGCTCTGCAGTCTGTTTCTGGGATTTGAAGGGCTGGTAGCCAGTTTTTACATTGAGTTCTCATCTTGGAAATTCAAGCCGCATGTGGCTAATATACACTTTGCTCCACATACATGCTTGCTGCTGGCCTGAGTCATTTGATTCCTGGTAGGAAAATCTATTTTCCTTTCTCATTAAGAGGGCCAGCCAGAGACATGCATTCCCATTGCTACATACACAAGCCAGCAGATGGGATTTACCTGGCCCAACCTTTATAGAAAGGACAAGGCTAGACCAGTCCCAGCTTGACATCAGGGTCTCAGTTCTAATTCTCCATCTAAAATAAGCTCCATGTCACCTCTCCTGTTGCTGTATGTGAATTAAAATATCAGCCCCTAGTCTGTAGGGTCTATCTCTGCTTTGTTATTTTCTGGGGTTTCTAGGGCATTATTTGTAACCTTATCTCTTCGCTTTGAACTGCCTCTTTAATTCTGGATCCTGGTGACCTTCCCTTTCTTTCATTGGAGTTCAGCTACATGATTAACCAGATATTTCTGTTGCAGTGAGGACAGACTCCCTAATCCCCATTAGAACCCAAAGCTCCCATTAGATTTTATATTATATTATATTATTCTTCATACAGAGAGATGGTGTGTTTTATTTATGTTTATCCCATATAGTACTTAGCACAGTACTATAAAACCCCATCAGAGTTTAATGAAAATAGGCAGGATGAATTTTAAAAATGAATGAACGGAGGCAGCTTTAAATACCAAAGGTTAAGCAAGAGAAGCCTTTAACACTTAAATAGACAAATTCTGTCTACTCCCTTTAAGTGATTAGAAGGGTTAGATGGGGAGTGGGAGTAGGGAGTGAGGAATCCGCTGCAAGGAATTACCTTTCTTATTAATGCATCAGCAATCGCAATGTACTGATTCTTTTGGAAAAAAAAAAAAAAAAAAAAAAAAAAAAAAAAAAAAAAAAAGCACCATGCTGGTTGCTGTCCACAGAAATTCTGCCAACATCCTGGTGGTTGCTGGTTTGTAATTTTATGGGTTTCCAGAGGATCAAACACTGTATTATTATGTTTGGCTACTAAGTCGGGTCAGCAGTTCAAAAGGAGAGAGAAGGGGAGTGAAATGGGTATGAGGGGAAAGAGTGAACATGTGTAAGTTGGTGTAGTTAAAATAATAGATTTAATTTACTGAAAGTGAGGCAGTGTTTACTGAATCTCAATTTCATTTTTAAAAGAAGATAATTATTATGTAGTTAGATTTGTGTTCAAACTGTTTTATAAGAGTTAAAGATTTGGCAAATGTGTATGATTTTTAATTATGACTGCAAAATAAATCAAATTTAGTAAGGTATTTGCTCCATGTATATTCTTTTACAGAGATTCTGAGTTGGAACCTTTTTCTATCAACAACAAAAACAAACAGATTAGTAAACATATCCCAGGTCCCTCTCCCTTCATAATACTTTTATCTACTTAAATATTCTGTTTAGGAATATTGATAGTAAATATTACAGGTATGATTATTGACATTTAAAAATGACATTCAATAATTATTGAGTGGTCAAAATATATAAACTATTTCATGTACTTAAACAATGTGTATATTTGAAATAAAATTGAAATGATTAACATAAGAAATTCTGTGCCTTGACTGTGTCATCTTTGAAATCTGCATCCCTGGCAATTTCTTTAGGGTAGATACATGTGTAACATGTAGCATGAACAGTCCTCTTACAGGGCCAGGAAGAAATCATGTTTGCCTTCTTTTGCCATAGTTTCTTTGCATCAGATTCAGAAGAGGTTAGGAGAGGGTTGGGTAAGACAGTGGAATTGCCATTTTTATAATCTAATACAAAGTAATGAATCCTCTATCTATTGCTCCTCCTTCCTGATTTTTTCTCATAATAGTTGTTTAGTGGTGTTGACTCTATAATAAGCTGGATACTCATTAGGTCCAGATGATATAGAAGGGAGTTGAGCACTGACATAAGAAAAGCATCAGACAGAACACAACTGTTTATCATCATTACCATCAGCAGCAGCATCATTACTTAAGATAAAAGTGCATATAAATCAATATATTTTATTTATCCATTATAGTTAATATTCCATTATTCTTTCATCAAACAAGTATTTATGTAACACTCTATGTTCTAGACACTGGGAATGCCACAGTGAAGAAGATCTTTGTGTCCAAGGAGCATACATTGTGATAACAAATCAGAATGGAGGTACAGCAAATCAGAAAACAAATAATATAAGTGCTACAGGTAAAAAAGAGAAAAGGGATCGAGATTGACTGGCTTGTGTTGGAGGAACTACATTAAGACCAGGTAGAAAGGGATGACCTTTCTGAGAAGATAACATTTATGGAGGTATCTACAGGGCAAAAAGGTACCTCCTGTAAGAAGACTAAGGAAAGACATTAACAGCAAATAAACAGGATCAGGCTCTCCCCTAGCAGTTTTGGGTTCTAAGATTATAGTACGAGTGGCAGTCTACACACCCCATCTCTAAATATTTAAAAGTTATAAATTAAGCTAACAGACTTGATAACATATTTTCCATTCTCCCACCTTGACAAATAAACCTTCGTAACAACCTGGAAGGTCTGCTGTGGTCTTGGACTCCTTACAAGTCCTCACTGGCACATGGCAACATGGGGAGAGCCAATCCCCACCCCAAGGACCAGTCTCTGTTCTCTTCCCACCCTTGGCTCTCTCCCACAAGGTAAGGAGCCCCCATGCTCACGTGTGGACACTCCAGTCCATACACCCAAGCTATGTCCACATCCCTCCTCTCAGCCACCCCTTCTCAACCCCTTGGGCCTAGAAGGTGTATATGCCTGTGATCCACCCACCATCTGAGAACAGACTTGCGGTGCAAGCCTGCACAAAAGCAGTCTTTGGAACATTACCACGGTCTTGGGTACCCTGAACATGGCCTAGAAAGAAGGGGTGCCACGTCCCTCCGGCCCTGTGTTCCTCCTGGCCCTGTGGGAGGGAGTGTTGCTGAAGGAAGGACAGAGTGGGGCTTTCTACACTGCTAGGGTCAGGGGAGGAGTGACTCTTGCCTGGGTTTAATGTAGTAATGAACCAGACTAAAGAGGTTTTGAGGGGAACTATTGTGTATAACTTGCCTGGGCCTAGTGGTCTGGAGTGGTCCCCAAATCAAATTTCACGTTAGTATTTTCAGCCAATCTGACCTTGCTGAACGTCTTCCTTTTTTTTTTAACCAGTCCAAATCTACTCTTGACATTTCTGAATGTAAAGCTCTGAGGCTGTGACTACGTTTGGGATATTTGAGAAAAAATTAAAACACCAAAATGCCAGAATGCTTGGTATGTGGTGAGCAAGGAGAAGGGTGATAGGAGATGGGGTCAAGAGAATAGCCAGAGTCCAAACACATGGGGACTTTTAGGCCATGTGGAGGAGCTGATATTTTCTAAGTGTAATGCCAAGTTATTAACTTAAGAATAAATAGCATTGCTTTGCCTCCCACATACTGGCATTCTTATCTGTTAAAATGGATGTTCCCAGATGCCAGTCTGGCTTGTACACTTCCACAGAATAGTTTCCAATCAAGCATCTGGTATCACTCCTCTCCTCCTCACCCTTTGTAAAAGAAGTATTGCTCCTGCCACAATATCTACCTCAAGAAAGCTTCATTTTATGGGTAAGAACACCTACGCTCAGAGGCGTTAAATGGGGCGATGGAATGAAAAATGTTTAGGGGTATGGAGACACCTGATTTGGGTCCTGAGTATGCCATATATTGGCCACATGACTTTGGATGAGTTACCATCTCTACCCTTAGTTTCCTCTCGTGGTCTCAAATGGGGATACTAATAGTACCTACCACATAGGATTGTTGAAGGAATTTAAATGAGGCAGTGCATGTAATGCATTTAGCAGAATGCCTGACACATAAATTATGATCAATGGATAGTGGCTTATTGTAATTAATACTACTTCTGTTGCTATTGCTACTACCTCTGCCATTACTAGTTTTCAGGGCCAGATCAAATTCATCAATTGAGGAAATCTAAACTCAGGTTTTCTGATTCAAAGACTGGGGCTTGGCAGCTTTAAATGATGTTATTTCAACAACAACAACAACAAAAAAACCCCAACCAAACAAACAAAAAAACAGTACTATTATTCAGACAGTCACCATCAAAATCTGAAAGGAGGTAAACTCAGGGCATTGATATCTCATAATTATGTAATGTCAAAGCCATTCCCCCTTCTGTGCAATCACTCTTACCATGGAGCTGACTAGGAATCAGCAATTGGAGGAAGCTCCTGAGTGGTCACACAAATGTGGAGTGACAGTTTGGAAATATAAAACAATGAGCTACGAAAACTAATTACTATTTGGCTTTGGCTTTAGGGCATGAGAATCAAAATCTCCTCTCTCTCTCTCTGTGTGTCTTTTCACACACACACACACACACACACACACAGGTATATATATAAGGAATATATGTTTAGTTTTCCCTGTATTGATCTCTTTTCTCTTAGACCCACATTGGTGCTGTACAGTTATTGTGGATAATCCACTCATAATCAATAGTTAAATATGAATGTGACAGACTTAAAATTCCACCATGTTTATAAATATCCAGCTCTTTTAGACATGTATTATAGTCATAAGAAGTTCAGTGGGTTAGGATACAGTAGCAAGGTTTTTTTTACAGAATCAAATATTTAATCTCAGACCCTGTACCAAGACATTGAATTGCTTCTAGGAAAACTTCTAGCCACTGTTGGTGATAAGAGTTTTGAGCTTGGGCGGACCTGGTATCAAATCGTGGCTCTTCACAAGGGCAAGTTTCAACTTCTCTGAACTTCAGGTTCCTTTTCTCTAAGGGGGGCTGTTAGAAATTGTAACTTTTTGTTGTTAGTATTTTATTATTGCTTGAAATTTGTGCTAAAAGACTGAGAAGCTCAGACTAATCCATACCCACTACTCAGATTGAATATCTTTGACAAAAATCTTAAAGCGCAAGTTTTTCGCCTAGTTTCCCCGGAAAGCAGGGTCTGAGGCAAGGGCTGTGTGCAGGCAGTTTATCTGGGGGAAGTGATCTCACATGTGAGGAATAGAGGCCTAGAGAAAGTGAGACGAGGAAGGAAGGAAAGCCAAAGGAAAGGAGCACCAGGGTCAATAGCGCCATTGCCTATACCTCAGGGATCCTCTGAGAAACGGGATATAAGGCGCCTTAGAATTGACCACCTGAAAGCAGGAAAAGAAGGACCTTTATTCACTAGCTTCCATTCCCCAGTGTTTAAGGGTTGACCAGTGGGGCAGTGATTCCCTTGCGCTTCCAGGATCCACATATGTATGTGAGTGCCCTAAGGTTCTTGTAATCTTTCCACTGTGTGGATGTCCCAGCGACCCCAGAGCAGAAAGTGAGAGACACTCATGGCAGCTGAAGTAAGAGGCTTTCAGGTAACCCTTGATGGAAGCTGGCTGCCATGGCTGTGGTCATAGTAAAAGAAGGGTCAAGAGGATGTGAGGCAGAGCCCAAGAGGTATCTTCTAGAAGCATTTTCCCATGGGTTAATAGTAACATTCCATCCTTCAGTAGGAGACCCTAGATTTTTATTATAATATTTTAAATCAAAAGAATATAAACTTGCTTATAAATTCTGATAATTGCTACTTCCTCTGGGGCAGAGGAAATGGGAAGCAAATGCATTTTCCCCTCTTCTATATAATACAGGGTTTCTCAACCTTGGCACTATCCATATTTTGGCCTGGACAATTCTTTGTTGGAGGTTGAGAAGGGTGGAGACTGTCCTGTGCATTGTGAGACTAGAAGCCAGTAGCAATCCCCGTTTCCTGCTGTGACAACCAAAAACGTCTCCAGACGCTGGCAAGTGTGCCCTGTATGGATGGGTGGGGAGCATTGCCCTCAATTCAGAACCACGGATCTAATGAAACTGAGATGTCTCTTTCTTGCTTTTCCTTTCTCTCTCCACACCACTCCCTACTACCACCGATCCCTGCAGCTGCTCTAGTGGCCCATTCACACAAACAGCAACTGCTTATGACTCATGCCCCCATCCTAGTGATCTGTACCAACCAAGACGTTTCTCTGCAGCTCTGTTTAATAGAAGTGCTATTAAAAGCAAGTTGATAGGGCCAATACAACTGGATGTAATTAAGAGCAATTAAATAAAAGAATCTCCTGAAAAAAATAAAAAGGGCATACTCAAATAGTTTGCTACAATGAGGTATGTTGAAAATATTTTTTATGTATTTTTGCTCCATGTTAAAATGCTCCTCATTTAAAAAGGAACTGTTTACAGAGTATTCCAGAATGTTTCATTTTGTAAGTATATACCATATCAGCAAACTAATGAAAATAAGTCTGTCCAGGAACATTTTTTTCCCTTTCAAATGCTACATCTTTTTTAAAAAGTAAACTGTTGATTTACCAGTTTTAGATGTACAGAAAAATTGTGAGGGTAGTACAGAGGGTTCCCATATACCCCATACCCAGTTTCTCTGATTATTAACATCTTACATTACTATGCTACATTTGTCAGAATTAATAAACCAATACTGATATATTATTTTCAACTAAAGCCAATGCTTTATTCAGATTTCTTTAGTTTTTCCCTAATTTCCTTTTCCATTTCCAGGATCTTTCCCAGGATAGCATATTACATTTAGTTCTCATGTCTCCTCAGGCACCTGTTAACTGTGCCTGTTTAAAGCATACATTTTAATCCTGGGCTCCTAAATTAACAGGCATTGGGTCAACCTTAAGGTACCCCATTGCTGAGGACTAGTGATGACTGTGGAATCAGGAAGCAAGGGCCAAGGCTTTGCTATCTGTGTGTACAGAAGGGGAATGCCAAGGAACTGGAATTTGATTAGATATCGCTAATGTTGAAACAAAAAAGAATATAATTTCATAAGCATGCAAAAGGTTCCTAGATGCTCGAAGACTTTCTCTGGCTTCGGATTCTGGTCCCAGCCTCCCTTTTCAGCCTCATCATTTTTAGCTCCTCTAAGCATGTCCTGAGGTCAAGGTGTCCATACTATTCCCATTTCCTGAATGTATCCCAAGATGTGCTGACTCATTTGTTAAATCCATTTGCAATGTCTTTCCCTCACATCTCTACCTATTGGCATCCTAACTAACCATCCAAGGTCACCTCCTCTGTTGCACCTTCCCAACAGTCAGGATCAGTTTCCCCGTCTACTCTGCTCCACAGTCCTTGGCTGGTACCTTTTACCAGTTTATTTTGTATTCTAGATGTGTACACGTAATAATAATAATGATAATTGTCATTCATCACGTTGTGCTCTGTATCAAGTGCTTTTCAGGCATTACCTCATTGATCTTCATAACCCTATACAATAGCTAATGATTATCCATTTTACAGAAAAGGACACTGAGGCGCAGCACACATAAGTAACTTGTTCCTTGTGTAATAGGTAGTAAGTGGATGAGCAAGATCTTGAAACGAAACCTGTCTGACTCTTCAGTCTGAATCTAGAGCCTTATTTTTCTAGCTTCCACCATCTCTCTATCATCACCTTGCTTGAGCACTGTTCTTTCCCCCATAGTAGCCCATAAGAAGTAGATATTACATCTTATTCATCTCTACATCCATGAAGAACTTAGTCCAGTGCCTTATACATTAAAGGCATTCACTACATGATTATTGAATTGATTTTCTTAAATTAAAAAATATATATATAATCACCATTATTCTGTCCTCTAAGCTTGAAGAATCCAGCAACTCTGAAAGTGAGTTGGAAGAATGCTCTTGGGAGGAGACAAGCTAAAAATGCCTTCTCATTAAAGTAATGATCAGAAATACCAGTGAACTTGGGAAAGATAATTCCTTCAGGGTTTTCCGGCTATATACAGATCTGGGGCCTAACTCTAATTGTAGGAAAGAGTGCCCTGTCCAGGGCTCTTCCCTTGCCCACACTGGAAAATGACAAGGTGTGGTGGAATGCACTATGCTCTGGCATTCAGGAGACCAGGGGTTCAGCTCGCAGCCTGCCAGCACTCACTCTGATACCTCTAGAATGTTCCTTAATCTCATTGGACTCCAATTTCTTCACCTGTAAAGTGTTGGTGAAGGATCTTGGGCAAACTCTAAAGATTCTTCCAGTCTATGATTTTAAGTGCAATTATGTGAGTACTGGAAGCAACGCTCATCCGCACTGCCTTTTTGGAGAAAAGGAAAGGAAAAGGGAAAAGAAAAACACTTCCATAAAAGTATTTATAGCACAGCCAGTGACTATGAATCATGGCATAATTAATTCTCTTCTATAAAGTTGCCTTGTTTCCTAACTTAGTGAAAGAGTTCCCAAGCCCTTCTCA
Source organism: Cabassous unicinctus (assembly GCA_029593785.1). Lineage (NCBI taxonomy): Eukaryota > Metazoa > Chordata > Mammalia > Cingulata > Chlamyphoridae > Cabassous > Cabassous unicinctus. The sequence goes on from JAQZBX010019072.1 coordinate 25,447, forward strand.
GCAGCAGTACCATTGAAAGATAATGACATTTTCCTTTTCTCTTTGCACTGAATCAGTCCACACCATCCAGGCTAATCTCCAAGGTCTCTGCCAGCTCTAAATTTCTGTAGCTGCATGATTCAAATTCTCTGTGACTGACCAAAGGACATTGTCACCTGAAGGACATGAGATAAATTTCATGTGACTTTAACAAAGCTCTGGATCGATCAATTTCCTCACAGCCATTTTGCCAATCAAGTTTTTAATATTAAATGTTTTACAATTTAATTATGATTTATCCACAAAATTAGTCATAGGCTGCTTCTAAATTGTTCTATGGCAAGGCTGTATCTACTGGAGATAACAAAAATCCTCTTCTGCAATTGTATTTGAACCTCCATTTACTAAATCTGATTCTTTCTGGTACAGCTCCCTGATAACCTGTCTTCTTAATAACATTTTCAGAAGAATGTTTTCTGATAAATATTTTCCTCTGACTTCGGGTCTCAATCTAAGATTCTTAAAGTAGCATTTAGGGAACTATCTACAAGTACTCATGCCAGAGAGCTTGATATCATCTTGACGATATTTTGTTTTTATTTGCTGCATGTCTACACCCCAATGTTGATTTGAGGCAACCACATCTTTTCAGTTCCTTCTCTCTGAATTAGGGCCTTGAGGAATTAGTACAATGCCAACTACAGACTGATTTTACATTGAGAAAACCCACAGAATAACAAGGTAAGAAAAATGTCGTGCCTGGGCAGGATGAATGCATGAGCTTTCACTCTTCCCATTTATTCCCTTCTCACATCACCTTTGAGTTTTGATAGGAGCCACAGGAATAAAGGATAATGTGACCATGATTTAGATTTACTATTTGACCTTCAACAAGGCAGTTTACCTTCCTGATATTGGTTTCCTCACATGTAGAATAAACAACTAGGGCTGGGTGACTTTAAAGGACTTTTAAAAATTGTTTTCAAAAGGAAAGATTCAGGGAGTAATCTGGAATAATATAGCTGCCCAAGCTGGTTCATGCCCTAAAATAACAGATGTTTCAGGGTCATTTTAAAGTTCCTTTTTTATTTTACCTTAATTTAAAATAAAATGACATGCCTTTGCTGTATCCCTTCAGGGTAATACTACATAAAATGTATAATGCATGGGCACAAGAGTGGTAAATTTATCCAATAGAAACGGCATCATCCTTTTATCTCCTGAGATAGCAATAAAACTTTACACACTGCACTTAAAGCCTAACCATTTTGGAATCACTCAGAAAACAATCAGTCTGCCACAAATGTCTCCAAGAAAGATAGTGATGAGCTAGATAAGAAGTGCAATTCTTGGCAGAAATAGCCAGTTTTCTGAGAGCAGGGTTCTTAGCATCCACTTGACCCCAAATTGAACAGATTTAAAAACACTCAGGGAATTCCAGCTTGGTGTGCCTGTTTCACTTCTTTCAAGTAATAGTAGTTAGTGCATAAAATACTCTTCTTAAAAGTGTGTCTTTCCACCATATTTTCAATCTGTAAGCATGAGATAGTGCAGGTGCAATAGTGGCACTCTTTCTAGTTTTTATTCTGACATTCCATTTTGTGAGAGAAAAAAATCACCGTTTTTACTTTAAATCTCATAAACTACATCTTACAAATGCAAAAAGACTTTTGAGGCTTCATATAAGATAGCAGTTAAGACTTGAGATATTCCATTTTAGGTTATCTGCAGCATTAGTTATTTTGCACTCTCTAGAGCAGAGGTTCTTAACCTTTTTTGTTCCGTGGACCCCTTTGCCAGTCAAGTGAAAACCATGGACCCTTTACTAAGTCCACACTATACTGTGTATTATTTAATAAATATATCACACCCACACCAACACATCCACACATGAATAATGTTTTTTTGAGTTTCAATTCAAGCTCACGGGCCCCTGGTTGAGAACCCCTGCTCTAGAGAGTCTACCCTTGCCTGTAGCAGATCTGATTTCATACTACAGGTCCAAGTGATCTATATATACAATTTCAGGACATAGGAGAAAGTTATGGGTGAGGGGTGCACAGATGCTGCCCATAGGATTAGAAAGGAGATATCGAATATTCAAACAATGTTACCATCCCATACAGCAGCACAGGCCTCCTGCCTGGATGTATGATGGAAGCGGGCAGGCTGGTCTCAGTTTAGTCCAGGCAACTTTATTTCCTGAGCTCGGTATCTTAGTTGCGATTTCCCCAGGATGCTGAACATCAGTGCTGACTGCTCACAATGAAACTTCTCCCTCATAATTTCCTTAGCCAGTGAGATAAGAGATCTGTCAGGGAGAAGTTCTTATGTTCAAAAATGGCAAGTTTTGATTTCTATCCACTACAAAACTGAGCTCCAAATAGAAATTGTTTGAAATAAAATAAGCATTAATTTCAGATTAAGTTTACCTAATGTGTAAATGTTTAGTCTTGCATTGTTGCCTTGATCTAGAGAAAACATCATCATTTTTTATCTGGGTCATGTTGTTGGTTCCAAGTCTCTTTTCTATATGATTTGTCTGCCTCAAACTGGAAGGCATGAAAAAGAAAACATGGAGAAGAGAAATAGGGGGATATTTCCTTCTCTAAAACAAAACAAAACAAAACAAAAAACTCTACTAATTCTAAAACTGAACAAGTCACAAAACAACCTCTCCTTTTGCAGGGCAGACACATGATAGAAAGCAGAATGGGAATTGTTTCCCACATTGTGTGCTATCATTCACATAAAAATAGAGTCTGCTCCATTTATATCCTGTTGTTCTTTAAAATAAAGTTGTTTTTATTCAATAAGTCTGTTTACAATTTGATCAACAGCACATCACTTTAAATGGTTCTTGTTTTCCATGGATTCCCTTTGGCAAATCAGGGTTTCATTATGTGACATTTTTCATAGGAAAATTATTTCATACAGCTAAAACCTGTAAATTACAAATGAAATTATGTGGCACGATACAATACCCAGGACACAAGGTTATAGAACTTCCCATTTTTGAGTCAGCAGGTGACCACCTGAGTAATGAAATCATGATAGGAAGGGAATGGTCAAGGTTTATCAGATCCGTCCTCTAGTTCTGAGCAGGATTATATACATCTAAAGTCTCTTAAAGAGATTAAAGCCTTCCCTATTTTAAAGCTTCCAAGGGGAGGAATAAACATTGAGCAGTATGGTTTATTGGAAAGAACAGGTCTTTAGATTTACACATATATTTCAATGCTAGCTCCTCCACGTATAGACTGCATGACCTTGGAAAATTATTTGCCTTTTTAAAGCTTAAGTATTTGTTCCCCTACATTTCCCCCTCAAATCTCTCATTAAAGCTTAATAATAATGACCACACATATTGTGAAGATAAAACTGTTTAACATGCATGGTGATGTGCAAGTGAAGAGTGGCATTTTTAAGTGAGATAACTATCATGTGGGATTTCTAGAGTTTTTTTTTCTTAATCTGTAGAATGATACCGATTAATCTAGAAGATCCCTTAGAATTGGGTGCTTATGAATATAGAGATGGAAAACAGGTACCAATCTACTGTTCTTGGGGACAAAAAGCAAATGAACATTGATTAAACTGGGATCTGAGTTCTCTGGGGGCATGACCTTGTTCATAATCATGGATGAAAAGAAGTTCTGCTGGTCAGGTGGGACTCTGGAAAATTTACATGAGAAGCATAAGGATGTCCTGGCAACAAAGAGATTGAGAACAGAATTCCTTCTCTTTGAAATTCCAAGTTAGTGAAACTTGTCTGGTTGGACCAAGATGGATGGCCTTGATTAATGCCAGATGTCAAGGATTGGTGAAGAGACTCTGGGATCAAATGTCTAAGAGGACCAAAAAGCTATGCTTAAGAGTCGGTTCCTAGGACAAGAGCCACTTATTGAAGGTGGACTTTGGACATTGGACTGCTGGAGCTGATTTGTATTGGTTCAAAGAGCCTATTTTGCATATTTCTTCCCAATCCACATTCAGTGACTTCACCTTGGTAGCTTGTAATAGGCCAAGGTGGGAGAATTTACACCATAGAAATTGGTAAATGCTACAAATCCATTCCCCTCCTCCCCCAGAGGGTAAATTGTTAAACATTTATCAGGGTGCCACCAACTTTGGGTCCAAACACTGGACCCAGCCTCAAACCTGGTGTTAGGCTTTTGCTCTAAGGAGGAGGTGTGAGAGAAAATTGGAAGACCTGTTTACTAAAGAGCATTTCTCCAGTGCCATCCCAAGCACACTGAGAAGCAACTGAAAAATCTTAGTTCCTGGTCTAAAGAAGATATACACAGACCAACAAGTGGGCAGCAAAAGCCCCAGGAGAGCCAGATTTTATGGGTTCTCCACAAACTATGTAAATTTCCAACCCTAATTTCCCAATGCCCATTCCCTCTTAGTAAAATAGACTGTAACTTATAAATCTCCCTGTCTGTCAGAGTGTTCTCAGCTCCTAATCCATTTGCAATCAACTTCTATTTTGTTTGATGTGGTATGAGGGATGGAGGTTTCTTGAATCTGGTAAGGGAAATGGAAAGAATTCAGTTTTTGGTGGTAAAAAAAACTGGGGAATAATTCTTTTCATATCACTGAGGAAAACACTAGCCTTGTTCTTTGGCCTTTGGTTTCATAAATAAGCTTGTTAAGGGTGAAAACAGCATCAGAGCCATAGCTTCCCTTAGCATCTTGATTTATTTTATTCTTACCATTTCAAAATGGAAAGAGTTAGTTGTTAAAGGGACGTGCCCCTTGGTAAAAATGTCCTTTCCCTCCTCCCCCACCTCTACCCCAGTTCACTGCCTAGTGCTATCTCGGCGATGTAATTTTACTGGTTCTAGTATTTCACACTCTTTCCAAGCAGGAGGACACCACTGGGCAGAAGCCCTCCATTACTTCTTCACTGCTTGTCTTCTTCTTTTCTTAAGCATGCTGATACCTTGGTCACATCTTGACCTTTATTTCCCCAGGATTCTGGGATATAATATATCACATAAATTACAGCCAACTAAAGATGAGTTGGTGAGGAAGGACGGATGGCTTATATCTTGCATGATGAGCCTGGGGATGGTATTCTATTTTCTCCAACTTATCCATATCTTATCAGTAATTAATAGCACTTTGCACTTCTCACTGCACTTTCATTTATATTATCTGCTTTGGTTCTTGTGCAACCTTATAAAGATGGTGGAATTATGCCATTCATTCCACAAATATAAGGGTGTGATGCTATGCTAGGTATAGAGGAGACAGTACTGAAGAAATCATGTCTCTGCCTTCAAGGAGATTATATGCCAGTGGGGGATAAAGATAGATAAATGGGTCACTGTATTTATATTATAGGCAAATAATTGCTATGACAGAGCTCCAGAGGAAAACATAAAAAAGATCATTGATGTTTTGGGGCTGACTTCAAGGAGGTGATAGTTTAATGGCAATATACAAATAAAAATAAACACATAGAAGACAACCAGCAAGATGGCAGCAGAGTAAGGAGCTCCTGGAGTCAGCTCCTGGTACAGGACAGTTAGTAATCACCCAGAGCTATCTAAGGCACCTGTTTGGGGGCTCCAGGAGACCAGAAGCACATCCTGCAACATCCTTGAAAGAATGGAAAGAAGAGACTGCCCATCTGCAGAAGATGCTCGTAAGTAGAGCACCCCACACCACAGCTGCCTTGGGAGCTGTTCTCACTGGAATTAGAAGCTCCACTTCCCAAAAAACAGGGGAGGAAGAGACAGTTGGGACCCAACATCAGCTACTGATTAGTAAATCTGGCAGGCTAAAGTATAATCCTAAGAACAGCTAAAGTTTGAACCTGTTCAAGTCAGGAAGAGGCCGGTAGCCGTCATCTTAACTCCACCCATGGCATGAGGGGAAGCGGGGCTGACTGAAAATCACACTGCTGGTAGAGACCGCCTTCTTTCCATCCAGATCAGATTGCAGCTCTAAGCTAAGCCCCAGGCCCACCTCGGGCAGGGAGAAAACTGAGGGGACCTGTGACAGCTTCTCTGGGAAAATACAGGTCACAATGTAGAGGCAGGTCATCATCCTACTCTGCCAGCGCAAACCGCTCAGGAGCTACTCAATGGCTGGAGTTGGAAGCTCCACATGGCAAAAACGGGGGAAGAAGAGACTGTTGGGCACCGATTTCAGCTACTGATTAATAAATTCAGCTGGCTAAAGTATAACCCTAAGAACAGCTAAAGTTTGAACCTGTCCAGGTTGGAAAGAAGCTGGTAGCCACCATTTTAACTCTGCCCCCAGCATAAGGGGAAGGCAAGCTGACTGAAAATCAGTGATGGTAGGGACCGGTTTCTTTCACCCAGATCAGCCTGCAGCCCTAGCCTATGTTTCCACCCCACCTCTAGCAGGGAGGAAGGTGGCAGGCCCTGCACCAGCCTCTCTGGGTAACTGCAGGGACATTCGGTTAGTACAGACTGAAAAGTTGTAAGTCTACCGGGTCAACTGTGGTCATTTTGGACCTGCATAGCATAGATTGCTGCCCACACCTGCAGCTCCATCCCTATCCCAGGCAGGGGAGAAAGGGGTGTGAAGCTTCATCAGTCTCTCTGGGCAACTACAGTCTAGGCCTGCACAACTTGGATTATTACACACAGCTCTGGCTCTGTCCCTATGCCTGGCAAAGGAGAAAGTTGGGAAATGCTTCACTGGTCCTTGGGGAAATGCAGGCAGCTTGAGCCTCCACAGCTTACAGCACCAACTACATCCTTGGCTCCTACTACACAACCAGCAAGGGAGAAAGGATAAGAAAGCCCTAAACTAAAGAGGGAAACTGTATCCAGAATAAATATATCTAGTAAGCCAGATGCCAGGACATCAACAAAAAAATTACAATCTACACCAAGAAACAGGAAGATGTGGCCCAGTTAAAGGAATAAGATAAGCCTTCAAATGACATAAAGAAGCTGAGACAACTAACCATAGATTTTCAAACAAATCTCCTTAATAAATTCAATGAGATGGTTAAAGAGATTAAGGATATTAAGAAGACATTGGATGAGCATAAAGAAGAATTTGAAAGCATACATAGAAAAATAGCAGATCTTACGGGAATGAAAGGTACAATAAATGAAATTAAAAATACACTGGAATCATATAATAGCAGACTTAAGGAGGCAGAAGAAAGGATTGGTAAGCTTGAAGAAATGGCTTCTGAAAGCAAGCATACAAAAGAACAGATGAAGACAAGAATGGGAAAAATTGAACAAGGTCTCAGGAAATGAAACAACAGCAAGAGATGTGCAAACATACGTATCATGGGTGTCCCAGAAGGAGAAGAGAAGGGAAAAGGGGCAGAAGGAATATTTCAAGAAATGGTGGTAGAAAATTCCCAACCCTATTTAAGGACATAGATAGCCATGTCCAAGAAGCATAACATACTCCTATCCAAATAAACCCGAATAGACCAACTCTGAGACACATACTAATCAGAAGGGAAAAGGGGCAGAAGGAATATTTCAAGAAATGGTGGTAGAAAATTCCCAACCCTATTGAAGTACATAGATAGCCATGTCCAAGAAGCACAACATACTCCTATCCAAATAAACCCGAATAGACCAACTCTGAGACACATGCTAATCAGAATATCCAATGCCAAAGATAAAGAGAATTCTTAGAGCAGCAAGAAAAAAGCAACACATAACATATAAGGGATACCCAATAAGATTAAGTACCGATTTCTCATCAGAAACCATGGAGGCAAGATGACATTGGTATGATATATTTAAGAAACTGCAAGAGAAAAACTTCCAGCCAAGAATCTTATATTTGTAACCAAGAGACTGGCATTGTAGGAAATACAAAATGGTGTGCTACAGCTTGAAAGAAAAAAAAAGGATAGAGAGGCCTGGAAAAGAATCTAGAAATGAAGATTATATCAATAAAGGTAACAAAAAGTGTCAAAAGAGTGTTGAAAATAAAATGTGATGGAAAGAACTCAAATATTTAGGAATAAACTTCACTAATGATGTAAAGTACTTGTGTTCAGAAAACTAGAACTCATTGTTATAAGAAATCGAAAAAGACCTAAATAATTGGAAGAACATTTGCTCATGGATTGGAAGACTAAATATCATTAAGATGTCAATTCTACTCAAATTGATATACAGATTCAATGCAATCCTGGTAAAATTTCCACCAACTTTAAAAAAAAATAAATAGAAAACACAATTATCAAATTGATTTGGAAGGGTAAGGGATCCTGAATAGCCAGAAACATCTTAAAAAGGAAGAGTGAAGTTGGATGACTCTCACTTCTGGACTTTAAATCATATTACCTAGCTAGAGTGGGAAAAAAAACAAAAAAACAGCATAGTACTGGCAAAAAAACAGGCACATAGACCAATGGAACTGAATTGATGGTTCAGAAATAGACCCTCACATCTATGTTCAAGTGATATTTGAATAGCCTATCAAACCCACTGTAACCGTTGGGGAATTTGTAATTATGAATTCCAAAAATATAATTGGATCATGCCTGTAATCTGATCTGTTAATCTGGGTATGATTGAATTATGATTAGGGCGTTGACTGGGCCATGTCAGTCAGTAGGGCGTTGAGCCCCACCCCCTGGTGGGTGGGGAATTGAATATAAAAGGCAAGGCAAAGAACAGAGTTGAA
>JAQZBX010019073.1:0-34082 GCA_029593785.1 Cabassous unicinctus
TTCATCATTCACCACAGGGTTCACTGCATTATATGGTCCTTTGCCTTGTACAGTCCATCCAAAGTGTACCCTCAGTGGCTCTCAGTTTCATCACAGAGTTGTGTTGTCATCAGCTCAGTCCATTTCAGAAAGTTTTCATTTGCATATTTTAACTTTATTTATGGTGCATATGTGGTATGGGCTTAAAATTTATAGATAGTCAAATCTGTTGATTTTTTTCCTTTATAGTTTCTGGATTTGATATCTATTGATTACCAATAGAGTGCTGAAATCTCCAACTCTAGTTGTGAATTTATCTATTTCTCTTTAATTTCCATCAGTGTTTGCCTCATGTATATAATATACATGTTTTTAGGTGCATAAACATTCAGGGTTGTTATGTCTTCTTGTAGAATTTTCCCTTTTATCTTTCTTTTTATTTATTATTGTATTATTTTTATTTATTATTTAGCTTTGTGTATTTATCTTGTAAGAGGTATTTATCTTTCAGTTCAGGCAATTTCTATTCTCTGTCTTCAAGTTCTCTGATTATTTCCCCAGCTTGTAGAGTTGGCTGGTGAGCTCATCAAAGTAATTCTTCCCCTCTGTTTCTTATTTTATCAGTATGAATCTCTCTTTATCACTGACAATATGCCTACCCTTAGTTTTGCAGTCTAGTTAGTTTCATTTTAATCTAACTACTCAAGCTTTCTTTTGGTTAGTGTTTTCATGGGGATAGAATTAACTATATAGACTTAGTTTGGGGAGTATAGTAAATTTTACCTTCCACAGAGCTAATCTATCTCTCTTTTTATTCATGTGATTTCATGTAAGGTTTTACAGTAATATTGATACAGTTCTTATTTTAAGTAATTTTAAATGTTGTTACTATTGTGAATGGAGTAATTTTTTTCCATTATTCTTTCTAATTGGTTATTGTGTGTATATAAGAAAATTGTTGACATGTGTATATTGGTTTTGAATGGTCATCTTACCAAACTTTCTGTTTAGTTCTTAGTTTTTCAGTTGATTAACTTAAATTACTTATGCAGACCAGTTTGTGTCTTAAAATGACAATTTTTATTTCTTCCTACCCAGTGATTTGCTTCTTATTCTTTCTTTTCTTAGTTTAATAGTAATTATCTCCACCAGAATACTCAATAGTAGTGATGATTGCAGGCATCCATGGAAATATTAAAATGTTTCACCAAGAAGTTTTTCTTAAATATATTTACCAAGTTAAGAAAAGTTTTTATCAAGAATGAGTATAAAATATTATTAAATATTTTTATATCCTTAACATATTGAAGTAGTAAATTACGTTAATAGACTCTCTAATACTGGACCATCCTTTTAATCTTGAATAATTCCTAGTTGATCATAAAATATTATTTTGATGTGCAGTATAGTTATTGTTTTATATAATCATTCTGCAATATGAAATTGTATCATATTTTCCTTTCTTTTCTTTTTTATGTGCTAATCTTGCCAAGTTTTCACATCATGGTCATGCTAACCTCATAATATGAATTATGAATTGCTTATCTTGTTCTGTGTTGTGGAAGAATTTATATAAGATAAAAATCATCTCGGGACCACTACAGGTATATTGCATCTTCTTGTATAGTTACCTAGGTAATAGGACACCTTTCTAGCCCATGATCCTCTGCTCAATGGACACCAGCATATTTCCTACGGTTAGGGTGCCCATATAATTTATCAACTGATTGGGGACAATTTTGACTACAAAAAGGAGAATTATTAATAATTATAGCAGGTCAACAGGTGAGAATCAGGATTCTGAAAGAAAACAAGCCACACTGAGCACGGCCTTTGGTGATTCTGTCAATATTACAATGCTTCAAGAAGTCTGACTCCAAGGGAAAATAGGAAGGGAAAAGAATGGAGGGAGGGAAGAAGAAAGAGAGAAAGAAAGCACAGGAGGAAGCCTACTTCAAAGATTAAGTATGTTTTGGATACCTCCTTACTGATGGAGATTGGAGTAGGATGGGGAAGAAAGAGAACACGAAAAATGCAGGAGCTATTGCTCCTTCCCTAGAGGGCTCACAGTGCAATTACAAGAATAAAATTAATACATAGGGAATAAGGAACTGTGTAAGAGAAACTATAGTTTTCTTTTTAAATTGTAATGAAAAGCATTTGAGAGAATCTGAGGAAAGGGAGTCATTCCAGTGAGCATTGTATTCAAGGAAGTTTTGTTGTTGTTGTTTAGGAAGCACAAGAAAGCCTTAAGTACTTCGGGGGAAGCAATTTGCCTCTATTCAAGCACCTATCACAGTGCCTGCTTCATAGTGGATGCGTGATAAATTGTGGTTATTATCATTATAATAGATCCCTTAAAGAATGTGAAGACTGGATGAAGAAAGGAATGGCATGCTAAATTGGATTGGATAGGCCTTGCTTAGAAGAATTGCATTGCTTATATTCTTTTAGGGCCAAAGTAGTCCTTCATTCACTCATATTTTATTTGTTGGGGGCCTTAAAATGCTTATTGAATAAATGAATGGATGCTTTGATGTTAGGAACAGGAATACACAGATGAAAAACATAGAACTTGTTCTTGAGGAGCTCAAAATCTCCAAGACCTAATTTGGCATAGGCAGTGAGATAGGGATATAACACATACCCAAACAAATATAATATAATGTGGTTTGTCAGGAAGAGGGAAATGTACCTAGAACAGTGGGAGTTTGGCCTGAAGTCTTCTAGAGTTACTATTTGAGCTATGCTTTGAAGGGTTTACACTTTATAAGAACTCCCCCAGAGGAGAAATGAGCGGAGGGAAGAGAAGGCCAGGCATTACAGGGAACGGCTTGAGTAAAGAGCTACAGGAATAAAGTACTTTTGGTGAGTGTCAAGGGGTTAGAGTACAGAGTATGGAGGGAGTGCCCAGAGAGGAAGCTGAAGCGAATGCCAGGCCAGCAGTGAAGGGTTGGATTCCTTAAGAAGTTGCTAAAGGCCAGGTTTAGAGTCTGGGTTACAATTATGAGGGAATGATTTTGTGGTGATGGTAGGGGGTAGATTCTTCACAGTGTCCACAGATAACACACATTTATATTAAATTATGCTTTGACAGTATTTTTAGATATGCAAGATCCACATTATTGAATCAGACAATGTGTCCATATTTTATAATTCTACTTCAAAGCCGTTCCATAATTACCCTTAATAGGAGTTAACATTGTTATCTCAATTTACAAAGATCATCCAGAGCTTAACTGCAAATCACATTAGTGTTAGAAACCATGTGGCAGCTGAAGGATTGTCATCTACAGGATTGTGACTGAGAGTTGCAGAAGGTAGGAAGAAAGAGAGCCAATGAAGTCCAGATCACACATCAGAGAAACCATTGCAGAAATACAACTGCACAGCATAGAGAAAAACTGATCTGGGACTACTCTGTGGCAAGTTTCTGAAATATGAAGTCAATCTAGATACTTGAGTGGTAAAACACTTGCAGGAAATCTCATTTCCATGCCCTGTAGAATAAATGTTTATTAGTTATTTTCTCATATCCAGATTTTTCAAATATCTTCCTTCATATTTGCAATGAATTTGTATTCTACCTGGGAGGCTGAAAGCTACTCTGGAATGACACTTCCTACAAAGTCCATCATTTATTCTCTCCAAGCCCATGTTTTACTCCTTTAGGCATCAAATCAAGGTAACATTTCATTAAGATTAAATACTGTGGAGAATATGTAATGAATAACTAATCAAGGCATTGGATGGGATAATGTCACTAATTCCACAGACATGTATTGAACACCTATTATGTGCCAGGCACTTGTGATTTATCTCTGCAAAAAAATTCTTGGCTTTATGAGCTTATGTTCCAGCAAGATAATCATACAATATGCTTATCAAAACATAAGTACTGCCTTGGCACCTGGGCCTTTGGGAATTATCTTCTAAACCAAGTCTTCTCAAACATTAATATGCATAGAATTGCCTTGGGGATCTTGTAAAAATGAAGATGCTGATTCATTAGGTCTGGGTGAGACCTGAGAGTCAGCATTTCTATTAAGGTCTCAGGTGGTGTTCATTCTGCTGGGCCATGCACCACATGTTGAATAGCAATGTAGCCCATTATTTCCCTGTTTGTTTTCCAGAAAACTAGTCGAAGAAAATTTGCTAAGATTAAAAAAAAAATCATTATTAATCAAGCAAGTTTGGGAAGGACCTTGTACTTTATTCTTCTCATAAAGCTTCGTGTTGTACATTATTATATGAGAAGATCTGAGAATTTCTTCAGCCAACTGTTTAACTTTGTTTTGCCTGCTTGGTGATAACTGACAACAGAATATCAACCTTCTTTTTTGTTTGAGATTGTTCAAAAGACACATGTACAAAAGACACTTTTTAATTTCTACCTGAGGAACTCTTCATGTTTGCCATTAGCCACTCTGCAGATTTGCTTTTACCTACCTGCTATTCAATTAATTTTTCTGTTTTGAAATCAAAAGCGTAAGCCTTGAAATTGCAGTCTTGGTTAAAATTAAAGTAGTTTATAGATCATGAAAGTATTTGATGAGTCCTTGGAGAAAACAATCTTGTTGACAAAAATAAATAAATAAATAAACAACTCTTTGAAAATTCCAGAGCTATGCTGTTTACTGCCTGTAGCCGTTGGCCAATTTAATGTAATTATGAATTCCAAAAATATAATTGGATCATGCTTGTAAACTGATCTGTTAATCTGGGCATGATTAGGTTATGAATAGAGTGTTGAGCTCCACCCCTTGGTGGGTGAGGAATCAAATATAAAAGGCATGGTAAGAACAGTTTTGAATAGCAGTCTTTTGAGAAGCAGTTTTGATGTTGGAAAGAAGGTCCCAGGAGAAGAGAAGCAAGCCGTTCACCTGGTCGCCTACAGCTGACCTTGTGGAGGAAACAGGAGCTGAGCCCGGAGAGAAACGCAGCCCCGGGAAGAGAGGAACCCCAGAAGCCTGAACCCTGGCAAACGCCGGCAGCTGTCTTACTCTAACACGTGGCAATGGACTGTGGTGGGAAGAGAAACTTAACGCTTTATGGCCTGGTATCTGTGGACTTCTACCCCAAATAAATAGCCTTTATAAAGACCAACCCATTTTTGGTATTTCACATTAGCACCCCTTTGGCTGACTAATACACTGCCCTTCACAGGAAAATAAAGAAGAGAAGGGTAAGAATATTAATATTCCAGAGACCATAAGTGTACAATGAGACTTTTAGAGACTAGATAATTGCTGCAAATGTCTTACTTAATTGTAAAACTATTCATCTTGTTTCTTGCTATTGTGGTCACAATTTCTCTTTTTTCCATATTAAAGGAAGAAGAAAAAGAAGCTATCTGGGATATTCATCTGCTTAACTATAAAGTTTTTATAAATCTCTTAGGAAAAAAACATTCAATTGTGAGGCTTGCAATAATCATAAATCTTGAACAAAGTAGTGCTCTAAGGAATCATATTTGTTTAGTTAAGCTGTAGGTGAACTCCCCAGTCTGGCATTAATTTTAGCCCACCCCTGTGAATAAATTCTTCAACAGTCTTATGTAAATTAGCCCACTACACTATATATCATGTGAGTTCTTTTATTAGGGAGAAAGCTTCATGTGGGTTCTTTTGTTAGTAAGAAAGCTTCCTCCACTGCAGGCCTGATGGAAATAAAGGGTGCTTCTAACATATTCTGATATGAACAAAATGGGAAGCTACAGCCTTCCACCACACTTAGTCCACAGTTGGGTGGAGTCACTCCATCACCTGATATAGAAGGTACAAATGTAGTAATGTGAAGGGTGCAGCAGCACCCACTACATCTGCAAACGGAGGAGTTTAGCACAGAGGAAATTAAATCCTTTGCATGCCCCTTTAACACTTACATATTGGAGAGGATAGGGCTGGCTCCAACAAAACAACACACTTCATTTTGTAAGCCTTTGTTTGTATTTGTGACTCAGAGAACCAGGATGGTTCTGTTGTTTGGCTGGGTTCTATAGAGTGTATCATTTCTTATTTTCCCTTTGGTCTTGAACAACTCTGCATAATAATGTTTACTCATCTCTCCCTTTGGGTCAGAACAATTTCTGCAGATTTTGTTAAATTTAGGGAAACTGTGTCTCTTCTTGAATGTGAATTTAAGGTGTATTATTTCTGAAAATTATTTAATCCTTGAGATTGTGTGTGTGTCTGTGCACTCTTGTGTGATTATTCTGGGCAAGTTTTGTGCCTTGTAGAAGAGATACTACAGGTGGAATAAAAGGGCAGAATGGTCCTATTTTATCATACACAGCTGAATAGATTTCAAAGAGGACCAAACTCATTCAGGATTCTTCTGCCAGGCCCAGAATTCCAAAGCCCACCTGCACTGTTTTCCCATCGCCCACTTCTCACCTGCACACCCTGCCCCACCCTCCATGGTGTTATCGTAGGCAGTGGATCACTACCCTGTATGCACCTTAGCAACACCTGGAGAGCTTTCAAAACTAACCATGCCCAGATCACACTCCAGAGATCCTGTGTTAGTTGGTTTGGAGTGGGGCCTGCACATAGGCTTTCTTTGAAATATGTTTTCACTGAAGTTAAAGTTCAAGGAGAATAATCAGCTCTCTGTGGTCCAAGGAGGAGCTGACATGGAGATGAGGAGGAGCACAGGCCTTGGAGAACCAGCAGCTGTGGGATGTCTCAGGAGGAGACAGCTGCCAAAGCTCCTCTCTCCATCTTATAAGCTAGAGAAAGCTGAACCTTGAAGATGGGGAGGGGCTGACCCTTGAATATAGTTTTAAAGTTTTAAAATTTTTGTCCCAGGGAGGCTTTATTTCCTCTATTCTTGATTAGAGATTTCAATGGTGCATGAAACAGTAAAACTGTAAATAATGGTTGATCTGTTGTTGATCTTACCCAGAGAAAGCAAGTGCAAACCGTACCTGAAATCGTCGTTAAACTGGTAGCTCTCAAGATCGAAGATAGCTTCTTTCATTTTTCCAACTCCAGCAGCAATAACAGACCCTGCGCAGAGTCGGTGCTTGATACATGGGTTTTCAGTTTTCTTTATTTTTAATTTCTTTTTTATTTTTAAATGATGTTTGAAGGCTGGAGGTCTCTTACCATGAAGGAACAAAATCTAGCTCTCTTTTCTTTATCTGTTAGGGATGTAAATGCAGGTGAACAAAAGTAGTAGTTTAATTTTGGTGTTGTTTTACCTTCTGGAAAAGGGTATTTTGTTACTTTTAGGTAACATAATGATTTAGAATGGGTTTGGCACAAAGAGATGTTCTTGTTTCTTCACTGAAACTAATACACCACTCACTTGATAACGTGGGTAAGAAAAGTCTTTCAACACAGTGAAATGAGGAGAAATCAATTGGTAAACTCCTATACTTTAAGTACATTTTTGCCTGGCTTTCATACACGAAAGGCTTTTTTTCCAAAAGGAAGAACTGTACACAATGCATATTTAATATGTGCAAATCATTGTGCATAGTGCCAAGTGTTATTTCTAAAGATAATCTCTCCCCAAATCACTTTGAACAAATGAAAAAAGTTCACCATCTTCAAAGTATCATATTCCATGCTCATTTTAGGTCCTGGAAAACATGAAGGAATGAAGTTCTCTCCCTCCCACACCAACCCCTTTTCCAACATGGGCAGAATTTGTCATTATAAGAAGCAAATGCTTCAACTGTGATAATGTGATGCATACCTGGGTTCTGAAGCAAATCATTGGGTTTGAAAATATCACTTAAGAGGAAGGAACTTTCTTTGTAAAGGTAATTTCTGTGAAGCAGAATGTCAGAATATCTTTAGCTTCTCATTTGGGCGAACAAGATCCAAATATTACATTGTGGAGCAAAACACCTTCTTAGAGGGTCTCCTGCAGTCTATTATTAAATGTACAGTCTAGGTTTGATTTTACTCCATGTAAAATTACCATTCAAGAGTATGTGTTACTTTTCATAAAATATTTTCTAAAAGTACAAATATTCAGAGACGGTATACTGAAAAAGTTAAGTATGTCACAGTAATCACTTTAGCCATCAGGATTCATTGAATATTTGTTATGTTTCATTTGTTGAGGAAGCATACTTTTTTGTTTGCTTCATTATTTCATTTTACCACTGAGTCCATTTTTCTTCAACTCCATATTTGGCAACTCTTAGCTTTTACCTGATATAATATTTCCAAAAAGGTAGTTTTACTTCCTCTACTAATATCTCCATTTAAGATACATGAGTTATAAATTATACCAAACATATGCACCTTAGTGTTTTAAGAGTATTTCTCATTGGTTTTTTAATTATTTTATTCATATCCTTAAAGGCAAAAAGTAAACCTTTTAAGAGGACTGAAAGATTTTATGATAATCCCAAATACTGTTTCAAAATGAAAAAAATGTTGGTACAATGGCAGGGCCTAAGCTTTAAGCACTTACTTCCTTTTATAGCAGGGTCAGCAGCTGTCATTTCTTCATGATGTGCTGAGTCCTAGACTAGGTGCTTTACATGTATTTTCTCGGTTAATTTTCATAGCAGCCCTGCTTTGTAAGACCCATCATGAGCATTGACAGAAGAGGAAACTGAGGACTTGAATGGGGGAGAGGGGACACATTTTAGGAAGCCATCTCTCAAAAAGCCTTTGCTATGAATGCCATTAGTTTTTTTCCGGATTACTGTCTCATACACATCAATAAACTGAAAACTAGGAGAGATGATCACACAAAGAATTTTTATTTCATTTTTAAAGATTTATTTCTCATGCTTCACTGAGAGAAATCAGACTAAAGGGAAGAGCTTGAAAAAGAAAGTAAGGGTAACAGGAAATTCTGACTGGTAGAAAGGCCCTTTCAGTCAAAATCTCTCATTCTAACAACTGAGGCAAAAACAAAGGCATCTTAATGTAAAATGACCAAATACCTTAGAGTTACATACTTGGGGTTGAAGATTTAAAGGGGTACTTAGAAAAAAAAAGCTTTCTCATAAAGGCTGAAAATATGACATTTGGATAAATAGAGATTGATAACATTTGAATATCTCTAAGAAGTTTGCTCTTTGAGTAATATCTATAAATCTCAAAGAGATCATATTGTTGAAGGTAAACACTTAGAAAAGATGAGGCTGGGAATAAGGGATTCAGTGAAATTGATTCAGCCAATCAATTATCAGATATTCATTGATAGCTATATCAGCTCTGAATATATCCATTTGCAAATAACAGAAAGTCAGAAAAACATTGGTTTAGGTAGGTAGTTATTTGATTCCAGAAGAAACAAATATGGCTGCTATGGATGGCTCAATGGTGTCAGGAAGGACATAGACTCTTCCTGTCTTTTCACATTCTGATAACTTTAATTCATAGGCCTTTATTTTTGTGCTTTGTCTTACAGTCTCAAAAGTTCTCCTAGACTGCTAAGGCTCATGTCCACATTCCAGGCAAGATGAGAGCAGAAGAGCACAGAAGCAAAAAAGTTGCTTTCACCTAGTTTTCCAATTTATCTATTGCTGATAACAAACTACCCCAAAATGCAATGGCTTTAAACAAGACATTAAAAGTACTATATCTCATGTTTCTGTGGGTCAGAGATTTAGACAGGGAGTAGTAGGGATGGCTTGTCCCTACTCCATTATGCCTTGGGCCTCAGATGGGGTGACTTGAATGTCTGGGAGTTGAAATAGCTGAGGGCAGACCAGGTACTTCTCTTTCACTCTTCATAGAGTCATTCCACATAGTTAGCTTGGGCTTCCTCACAACTTGGTACCCACAGGGTAACTGGACTTCTTGCATGATGGCTCAGGACTCCAAAAGGAAGTGCCAGATGTCATAAAGACTAAGCCTGGAGCTGGCATTGCATCATTTCCACCATATTCTACTGGTCAAAGAGGTCTTAGGTCAACCCAGATTCAAGGGGAGAGGACACAGACCCTCCACCTCACAATGGGAAGAGTGCCAATTTACCTCCACATGTAGTAATTTGCTCTTTGTTTGGGAAGGGAAGCCATCTCTAGAAACTTCCATCTACATCCAATTGACCAGAAGTGTGGACTGATGGCCATCCTTAGCTGCTAGGAATGTTGAATAGTTGTATATAGAAGGGGTAAGACAAGTAAGAAGAGGCTTTGAGGTAGGCAAATATTCATGTCTACAAAAAATTGTCTATGATGTGCCAGGCACTGTATTAAGTATGAGAAATAAAGTAACCCTGGCTTTCAAAGAGATCGTCATCAGGGTAGAGAAATAGATGTAAACAGACAGTGACCCTAGAATATGTTAAGGGCTAGGTTAGGGACATGCACAGGAAACCATGGGAACCCAGATGAGTGATTTCCTACATGAAAATTCAGACAAGAAAATAACCCCAGAGAAAATGGTGTCTTGGCTGAATCCTATATATTGAATAAGGATTATCAGGTTAAGGTGTGTTTAATAGGAGTCAGGGAGTGAGGAGGGAGAAGGGCATTCTAGGCAGAGGAAAAATAGGCATAGATGGTCAAAGAGATGATGATATATTTAGGGACCCTCAGGTAGTTCATAATGCCTGGAAAAGAGTATGAAGGGTAGATAATAGAGAGATGAGACTAGGGAGATAAGCAGGGGCCTGATTAGCATTAGACAGAGTTTCAAGAAGTTCCAGTGGGATGTGTCATGATGATATTTACAGAAAGCAATCAGCCTATATCCAACCTGTAGGAAACACTAGTATCCAGAACTTTCTGGAACTATGGGGAAAAGAAGGAGTAGGAACTGGAGGGCAAAGGAAGCACAGGATGAGGCTTTTAGATAACCCAGGATACTGTCCTTGAGCAAAATGTTGTTTTTAGTTCTCACCCTTTTCTTGAGGATTGCTTTGACTAATAATTGAATCTCTGAGACTTGGAGAAGCTAGACGGCAAGGAGAGACCGATGCCAGAGGGCCAGAAGTAAGGCAGAGAAAATAGACTGAGAGAAGGAACTTATCTACCCTCCTTCATTGGTCATTTCTCCCGCTACCAGAAGAATCTTCATCCATATGCTTCCACACACTGCTTTTATGTTTTGGATCTAAAAAAACACACTCCAGGGCTTGTCCACTTCAGTTAAGGACTAACATTACAGAATAAAAGCATAAATGACCTGCAAAATTGGAAAGAAATTTTGTATATTACTATAAATTTTTATATTAAAATTTAAAATTCAAAGCACTTGGAACCACATTTTCCATCCCATTATGAATGCAACATATGACTATCAGGCATTCTGTGATATTTTGTAATTTACGCTGGTCCAATTTAAGCCATATCAATCACTACATATGAATTCAGACTTCTATTGATACTAGCTCAATTTATAAAAGCAATAGCAACATTTAATAAAATAACGTTTTGCAGACACTGATGTTTAGCATAACCTCTCTGTAATTGGAAAATATAGTTGGCATAAGACTTTGGATAAGCTTGTCTGGCAAACATCTTCCCTGCTTTCTTCATTTTCTTGTCTACTCCTCTTCTCTCTTTTCCCTTCCTGTCCCTTCTCCTTCCTTCCTCCTTCTTCCTTCCCTCCCTCCTTTCTTGCATTGCTTTCTTCCTCCTTCCTTCCCTACTTTCTTAATCATAGTTTTCACTCTACTTATTTCCTTTATAAAATAAAAAAAAAAATCTGTAGCTCTGAGAACTCGAGTATTACCATGTCAAATGCCATATACAAATGTGTAGAAAATGTTAAGTCCCTATAAGCTGTAAATCTGTCACTTTTTTCCTTTTATTTCTTAATTCTACATTTGAGTTTACCCACTTCAGTTCTGTCCTTTGCCTTGCCACTAAAGGGGAAAAGGAAATATTCTTAACTGTAAAAACAGCCAATGTCCTCCTTTCAGCAGTTTAAAGTCAAAGTAAGTTATACATATTCATTGACTACTGTAGATGATACTTTCTCTATTGATATTTTTAAAATGTCTTGTTTCAGGTTGAAACTCACCATACTTTATGGCCTCTGTTTAAAACTTTTATAATATCCTGAAATGATAGAATTTTATGAATAAAAGACCATCTGGCTCCCCAGAG
Source organism: Cabassous unicinctus (assembly GCA_029593785.1). NCBI lineage: Eukaryota > Metazoa > Chordata > Mammalia > Cingulata > Chlamyphoridae > Cabassous > Cabassous unicinctus. The sequence continues at coordinate 12,014 of JAQZBX010019073.1, forward strand.
TGTGTGAATATTTTTCTGCCTCTTTGAATGGGGTTTTATTTTGAGTAACAAGCTACATTTTAAAAAATGGATTTGTGATGAATAAACCAGTGAGTCCTCTTAAAATGCCAATTTTGTCTTTTCAGAGGAACCTTTCTTTATCTTTTATTTCCCTTTCATCTTCCCAATGTTCATAGGAAATGGAAATTGTTCTGGGCTTCTGCTATCTGCCTTCTCCTTGTCTTGAAGTTTTACCCATAGGAGTCTGGGATTGGATTACATTGAACCAAGGTAACGGTACCATTGAATATGGTGACCTTTTATGTAAGTTGGGGAAGATAGAATAAGACAGATCCTACTACAACCCCCAACCCCCAAACTCCCACCAAGATTCCTAAGGGAATAATCCAGCCAGTACTAAAAAACAGAGACACACATCTCACATTCCAGAAACATCAGCAATATTTTATTAATAGAATGCAGGTGGGATGGGACTCATGGAAATAGAGAGGGTTGACTCATAACTCATAACTATTCTTTAACTGTGCTAGGGAATTAAGTAGTATGTATCAGTTTTGCTAGGTTATATTGGGTTATAAACAATCCCAGTATCTTAGTGCACTTGAACAACATTAGAAGACAATGAAGTAGTTAAATGTTCATAACTTTACATAGAATAACTGAGTGCCAAAGATAGAAATTTACACTGATAGAGGTGTGTTATATTGGTGACTTAAGCTTTATGAGCAGCATTGACATTGGGGAAATTATTTCCAAAATAGTGACCAACGTTTGGTCAAGTTCTGAACAAATAAGAGTAGTTGACTTTCTTGAAAAATCACTATTTACTAAAATTATTTTCAAAAATGCGTTTCTCTCTATATATGCATATATTCTAAGATAATTACAGTTTTTATTTACATGACTATCCAGTGAGATGCTTAAAACTGCATGGGCATGAGAAAATTCTTCATAATGTATAACTTTTATTCACATTGCACTAGTACTTATTATCTACCCACTAAATAACAATAGTCCCTTTAAGACACTGGGACAACTAGAATTGCCCCAACAAACTTTCAAAATACCCTACCTAAGAGATGATACATCTTTATTGAGGATCACTACACAAAAGAATAAAATAGGATACATGTCTATTAAGATATAAAACCAAAAAGGCAAAAGAAACAATGGAAATATCAAAGAAGATAAGAGAAAGGAAACAGCAAGAAAATATTAAAACAGAAATAGCCACAAAGAATAGTAAGAAAATATTGTTCAGCTTTTGCCTAGGATGTAGAAAGATGGAAAGAACATTGCCCCAGATAATCTATAAAATCATAAATTTCCCTGAATTGATCAGAAAACTGAAGCTTTAGGGCAATCAAGTAGGCTGAAATCTAAGGAAAGACAGGTCCCTACAAGGAGGTTGGACATAGGCACAGATTCACTTTTGGACAGGAGGAAGAGACTCCAACCACTATTCAAGCAGGTAATAAGAATTCAGCTAAAAATTCTAAATTGCTAAATGTCAAGTGTAGGCTAGCATGAGAACATAGAACTTGTGGGAACTACAGATATAAAGTGATTTTTCACCAACTCAAGGGTCTTCTCCTAAGCTTCTATCATATACTTATGAGGAAGAGCTGGTGGGAGATCAGAAGAAGTCTTTGTCATTGATGCAAGCCTAAAGAAAAAGAGTGGCCTCCTCCATGAGAAAGGTACAAATCTTGTTTGGATCTTACACACCTAGAGAACAAAATCCTTAGAGCCCCTGGGGCAAACTCTTTTGTCTCTGAAACCCGGGTGAAAACTTATTGCAGCTGGGGAAAAAATAAAAGAAAAATGAAACCCTCTAACTCAAGGGGAGGGAGGTGGGATGAAATTCTCCTGGTCCTAGACCAATAGAGGTCTCCATTATCAAGGAAGGGGAAAGAATGTCATTCCCATATAAAAGTCCTTAAAAAATTTAGGGAAAATTTTGACTCTCATGGAAGGGGAAGAGCAGAATTTCTGGAAAAAACACATCCCATCCCACAAACCCAGAGATGCAAGGCCTGCCTAAAATAGGTTAGAACAAGATAAAATATAACACTCATTAATCCATCCACCAGATAGGCACAAACCAAGTTACAAGCAACAGCTGTCCATCACTGAGAAAAGAGCAAGAACATGCAGAGAGACCTCCCTCTAAGGCACAGGTACACAATGAATGTCAAAATATGGCAGTAGAGCAGAATTATTGAGGAAAACTTACATGCATACTAGGCTCCACCTTAGGTATTAAGTAATGCTAGAGGATTTTTCAGCTAGTGAAGAAGTGAAGGTAATGATAGCAATCACAAAACCCAAACCCAGCCCAACTCTTCCGCAGATTTACTTAATAACTCCTCATACTGGTATAACAGAAGGAGAGATATGCATCTTTCTAAGCATAAATTTACCTCAGACGCTATTCTTCTATGAACAATAAAAAAAATATTATGTCACACACAAAACCAAGCAATTAAAAAAACAACATCAAGGTGCAAGATAATCAATCAAAGTTGACTCAGAGATGACAGATGTTGGAAATGATGAGATGAGGAATTTTAAATGTGTTTAAATTTTAAAGGCTTCAGTGGAAAAGGTGGACAATATGCATGAACAGCTGGGGAATTTCAGCAGAGAGTAAACATGAGAGTCAAGTGGTAGTACTAGAACAAAAAATAAGGCAACAAAGATGAAGGATGCCTTTAATGGACTCATCAGTAGGCTCAACTGAGCTAAGAAAATCATCAGTGAACCTGAAGATAGGATAATAAAAATGATAAAGTAAAAAAAGTGTTAAACACAGAGCAGAGCGGAGTGTCCAAAAGCTGTAGAAGATCATCAAACATGCTAATATATGTGTAATTTTAATTTCAGAAGAGAAGAGAGGGGATGGAATAGGGAAGAAGAAATATTCAAAGAGTATTGGTAAAGGATTTTCCAAAAGTAATGAAAAACATCAAACCACATATCCAAGAACTTGGAGAACCCCAAACAGGATAAATATAAAACAAACAAATAAAATTTTCACAACATATTTAAGCTGCTAAAAATAAAAAATCGAGGGAAAATCTTTAAGGCAGCCAAAGGAAGATAGTCTATTATATAGAGTAGAACAAAAATAAGAATTACAGCAGAATTTTTATTAGAAACTCTGCAAGCTAAAAGACAGTAGAATGGTATCTTTGAAGTGCTGGGAAAAAAACAAAAATTGTCAACCCAGAATTCTATACCCAGTGAAAATATCTTTCAAGAATAGTAGGAAACAAATAGTTATCAAAATATACCTCTAACACAATCAACTTTCTTAAGGACCTTCAGAACACTTTGGTACCTTCCCAACCCTACCCTGAATTTAGTCTCTCATCTCCAGTCCCATGTCTTAGGCCCAGACACTAGCTCTACCCCAATGTCAAATCCTAGCCATTAATTCTACCTTTAAACCCAGCTACAAACTCTTACAAACCCTTCTTTCTACAAACCATGTAATGATCTTAAAAACATTTTAATAGTTCAAATAGTTCACAATGTAAAAAAAAGATAAGAAATCTATAAAATTACATTTTTCCACTTTAAATAAGCCTGTGTTCAAAGTTTGTGATGCTTCATTATTTTAAAAAATTAAGAGCCTCCTGGCATCAATCTCTCAGTGTTCCATTAAAAAAACAAACTCAGTGAGCATTTGATTTAATGAAAATATCAACCATGTTTCTGAAATCGCCTTTAAAATGGCTTTCACAAATGTGATTAAACATATTTTTCAGTATATCAGAAATGAAATTTTACCTTCTGTTTTGGCTTCCTGCTCCAACAAATATATGACTGATTTTACAAAATGTAAATACAAATGTACTAGAGAGAAGGAAAAAGAATAGCAGCTATATACTGCAGGGAAGCATAGTGAGATTGAGAGCTGATGAGTTTTGTTTGCTTGTTTGTTTGTTTTTTGTTTACAATTATTATTGGAATAATGGAAGTGCTCTAAGAACGATAGAAGAGATGAATGCACAAATACATGATTACACCAAACACTGAATACCATTGATTGTACTCTTTGGATGGATTTATGCTTTATTAACATGTACCAATAAAATTAATTTGTTAAAAAAAACTCACACAGTATGTAGAATAAAATGACAATCATTAAAAATATGTGAAAAAGGATGCGACAGATAGGGCCAATTCTAGGAGTCCAATATCCAATTAGTAGACCATCTAACTAGAAAACCTAAGTGACTTAACAGGAAAACTATAAGAAAAAATTAGCAACCTTTAAAATTTTAAGTTATAAAATGTGTTTTATAAAAATCATTATTTTCTCATTGTACCAGCTAAAACACATTAGACAATATAATTGAAAATATTTCATTTCATAAGAAAATGCAAACATGAAATGTCTAAAAATAGCTTGAAGAATTAATCATTATTGTGATGAAAGAAAATACAAAACTTTACTGAATAAATAGGGACTCATACCAAGTTCTTAAATATGGAGATATTAACAGAAAACTGCCACTACTTTCAAATCGATTTATAAATTTGACCTTAAATGATTTTAAAGTTAATCTACAACGTATGAAAAGAGCCAAACATTTTTTTGAAATTTTAAAGAAGAATTATGGTTAAGAATTATACTGGCAGATAAGAAAATATATTTTAAAGACATGAGAATTAGAAGTCTGGTCCTGGTATGTAATTAGAGAGCACAGTAAAACAGATTAGAATGCTTCAAAACATTGCTAATTATATGCCAATTTTAGTGTATGGTGAAATGAGAATTTAATTCACTGTAAAAAGATGGAGTGTGATTGGCTCGATTAATTTATTTCCTCTCCTGTGTAAACCCTCTAAACTTTCAGTAAAGGAATTTTAAAAGTTATAGAACAATAAGTACAAATGGATCAGGAGAGAGTACAAAAGCAGATCAAAGGTGACAAATTTTTGAAATTGCAAATAGGGGAATAGTAACTAACTCAGCAAGAGGAGGAAGCTGTACCATAGGTGCCTGCAGAGAAAAACAGTGAAATCAAGTTCAGGCACAGTGGAAGGTGGATGGGGTTGAAAACAAGGAGGTTCAGAGAAAATCTGTATCCTGAATCATGGGGCCCCTCCAACATCCTTCCCATAACAGCAGCCAGCCATTTATCTAATGAGGCTGAAAGCAAGAGGATTCTTTCTTTGAGAAATTTGAGAATGGGCCCCAAATGTCAGCTACATTTGGAACTCCTCTATCTAAAAAGCCATCTTCCTGCCTGATCACTCTAAAATGAAGCCCACCAATAAAAAACACATCTTCCCCCACTCCCATACCCCAAAAGCTTCAACTAGCCTTTTGGAAACTTGTTAAAAAATGTATAGATGATGCACAAAAGATAGTCAGAAAATTGAGAAAAAAACACAAAAACTTCTAACTGGAAATGGAGAGGCCAAAGCAATCAGTAAGCAAATAAAATTCACTGAGAGAACAAAGACAATGCATAGAGAAAAACGAAACAAAACAAAACCCTATAATTTGTATCCTCAGAGGGAATAAAGGTCTTGCATCCATGAAATAATAACAGGATAAGCTATAAAAGAACACTAGCCCAAGAAAGAACTCTGAGAAATTAAAAAATGAGAAGCAGGAAACAAAAGAAATCAATAAAAATGTTAGAAGAAAAAGTTGAGAAATGTTACAAAAGATAGAAAAGAAAAGAAAGATGGCTAAAAGCATTGAAAAAATATTTTTTGAGGATCAATCCAGAAAGAAGAAACATTGAACTAATGAGTTTCAGGAAAAGACAATAGATCATGTAGAAAATAGTAAATTATCAAATAACTTATGAGAGAAAATTTCCCAGGACTGATGACCTAACTTGCCAGAAGAAAAGGGCCCACTGAGTTAGCAGCACAATGAACCACAAAGAGGCCCATACCCATTCTGAAACTTCAGCACACAAAGGAGAAAGGGCCATCCTAACAGCTTCTAGGAACGGGGGAGAGAGACAGGACAAGGGAATGGGAATCAGCTTGCAATGGACATCTTAATAATAAATAGGAAAGCAGATAACAATGGCTTTCTAAAATATTGAGGGAAGCAAATTTGGACCTATCTACCAGCCAAATTATCAAGTGGGAAATAAATTTTTGGAAAATGCAAGTATTTAAAATATTAGCCTCCTAGGAATCCGTTTTCTGGATATGTGTTCTACCAAAAGAAATAAACAAAGGAGGAGAACCAACTATAACAGCACCTAAGTATATGGTACTTACTCTGCCAGGTTGTTCTAACAGCATTAGATCTATTAATCCATTTCAATCCCCTCCACATCTGTACATTAGGTTATATTATTAATCTCCATTTTGCGGATTTGGATACTGAGTCAGAGTTCAACAACTTGCTGAAAGTCATAGGAGAGAGGTAAAGGGTGTATGGTAGGAAGAAGGGACATTTCTGAGGGCAAAATGTACTCCCAACAGATTATCTGATAGGTTGAGCCTTGTAGAAAATTGTATTTCAGAGGCATTGCAGGAGTAAGTATGATGGATTGAGAGAAAATGAAGCAGATAAAGCAAGACAAAAATGATCATTTCTAAAGGAAAATACAAGAAAGCAAATATAATCATGGTACACATCTTGGTTTAGCACTGAACATTATCTATATTTTCATAATAATATAAACTCTGAATATCTACCCCAACTGGAGTGTCAGCTCTATGAGAACAGGGATTTTCATACTGTTTTATTCATTGTTGTATTATCAGTGCCTAGAAAAGTACCTGGAATACAGTGGGCACTCAGTATATACCTATTGGATAAATGAATGAATGAATGAGTAACTATTGATTTACACCCACATTGTGAAATAAATATAATGGAAGAAGGGAGTAATTGTGAGGGGGTTTGATGATTGGTGTAAAAGAACTAATTCCTATTTGTCATAAGAGAAAATCAATAAATAATATCTAAAATAGATAAATCAAAACGACTTTTCCCTTACATACTTTGGTAATTTATAAGTGATGCAGGGCTAAGATGCTGAGAAGTGTTTTCAGGTATCTTAAACATCCGAGAAACAAAAATTGGAATTTGTAGCTCACCAAGGAAGTGCAGCTCTGACAACCACACCTGGCTTTGAATTAGGATCCCCAAATGGCTACACCCTGGGAAAAATGGGAACTGGAAAGAAATTGTTTCTTAAAAAGACTGAGGCTCATCTTAAAAATAGTCAATACCAGAATGAATTAAAGTAATCTGTTCCTACTTTAACTGCCTGCCAGAAGTAAAAGCAAACCTGTGAATGAATATAACATAGTCCAGGCACTCAAATTATCACTATAATTTTTCACATGCAAACTTTCAATTAAAAAAAAATAGTCATACTGTAAGAAAGGAGCAAAATAACCTAAAGAAACCCAAGTAAACAAAAAATTAAAACAGACCTCTAATAGATACGGCTATGAGAGTTCTTAGACAAACTTTAAATAACTGTGATTGCAATATTGAAGAAAACAGATTTTAAAAATTACAGAAATTTACCAGAGAACATGAATCTATTTTTAAAAAAGTGTCAAATGCAAATTCAAGATAAAAGAGTAAATAATTACAATTAATTACAATTAAGAACACAATAGATGGATTTAAAAGCATTTTAGAAACAGGGATCGAACCCAGTTCCTTCCATAAGGGAGATGGACGCCCAACCACCTGAGTCACATCTGCCCCCCTGCTATATCTCTTAAGTTTGACCAAAGATACCCAAAGTTACAGTCTTTTGCCATACAGGATGGTCATATAACAAATCAGACTTAGTTTATCACCAGCATTCTAAAAACTATACCTAGGGTGAAAAACTAGGTCTGGGGACACATGCATGGTTTCTAATATAGCGAATGTTTAGCCTGCCCTGATTATCACAAAATCAGGACAGCGGGAATTTTCAAATTGGTTGACTCTTTAAAGGATTCTGGGGTGGGACATGGATCAGGTAAAGATCCTGGTTGGTCAGTTCTTTCTAGGGGGAAATGTTGTGAAAACCTTACCTTTTCACAGCTTAGTAGAGAAGGGTCTCAGAAGTTATTGGAGAAGTATTTGGGGTCATCAGAGAGAAATGAACCCTCAAAGGTGTACTCAGGAAAAACTTGTGAAAAGTAACTGAGAGTTGCCTCCCAGCTTTTTTTAGGGAAGAGAAGGGATGGTGTTGAATTTGAGATTAGGAACATGGAGTACAGTTACTAGGTGGGAAAAACGCTTTTGCTCTCTTTTTGATAATAGCCATCATTCCTTTTCTCTTCCCTTGCCCAAGTCTCAATCACACAGCAGCTAAACCTGCTTTGCTACTCTCTTTTTTGGTGTGTCCTTCCAGGCAGCATGAGTACACACATGAGCTTCAGAGTCACAAAGACTCGAAGACATGACTCAGTTCTTCCACTTATTTGAGAGTGCTGCAGTTATTTATTGCTGCAAAACAAGCCACCCCATGAAATGGGGGGTTGGGCAGGATTTGACAGAGATAGCTTGTCGCTGTTCTATTTGGTTTCAGTTTGCAAGGCTCAAAGACTGGAATATGACATCATCTGAAAAAGGGTTCCTCATTGTTGGTTCTTTTGGCATTGTGGGTTGGATATTCTTTGTTGTGGGGAGCTGTGCATCGTAGCATATCACCAGATGACAGTAGCAACATCCTTTAGTTGTTACAACCAAAAATGTCTCCAGAAATTGCCAAATGTCCTTTGGGGGTCAAAATTACCCACAGGTTTGAGAACTGAACTGAAGGCTTGCTCACTCTTATGTGGTAGTTGATGCTGACTCCCATCTGGGACCTAAGTGAAGACTATTGGCTGAAACACTTACATATAGTCTCTCTAAAATGATGTGTTTCCTCACAACATGGTGGCTGGGTTACAAGGGCAGGCACAGAGAGAAGAGAGCAAGAGGAGGAGAAAGAGAGAGGAAGAGGGGTAGGGGGAAGGGGAGGAGGGGGGGAGGGGGAGGGAGAGAGTGAGCCCAGGAAAGCCATATTGTAATTTTTGCATATTGAAGCTATTCTTTTCATCAAGGCAGCTACAAAGGCCATTCCCAATTTTAAGGGGGAGGAGAAATAGACTCTACCTTTTCATTGTGGGTAACAAGGTTCTGGAAGAGCATGTGGATTCAGAAATATTGCTGTAACCATTCTTGGGAAATATGATCTTGAGCAATTTATTGATCTATTAAATAGATTAAAACAATACTATTTTGTAGATTTGTTGGGAGAATTAAGTGAGCCTTTTTAAATTAAAAAGTGCCTAACATAAAATTTTAACTCTAATAATTTATGTGTAATGGTTAAGCATATAGTTATTATATACTTGTAGATCTATACTTTTTCTAATTTTATTAGTTTTATTTTGCTAGTGACTTAATTAAAGTATTCATTCTAAACTTCCTTAGGGATTTTTCCAGAGGATTCAAGGAACAACTGGGATATTGTTTCCAGAGAGTGGCTCAGGGACAAGAACAAGAGAATGGATGGTGTGTAGGTAGCAGTACAGGTATTCCTAAATGGATCTTAAATGCAGAAAACCATTTAGTAGGGAGCAGGGCAGAGATGAGGGCCCTTGGAGAGTTGACTCAAGCAAGGTCAAATACTGCTTGTTACCACAGGTTTTGGGGACTCAAAACAGACTGGGTATTCAACGCCCACTCTAATTCAGACTAGGTACAGAGCCAGAGAGTTGTTCTTTCAACACTTATCACCATCCAGTCATTACCAATATAGGGGCATTCTGATGTAAATGTCTAGGTGCTGATTTACATTATTGTATCATGAAAACTCGGCGTTCTAGGACTCTCAGTGTGGTACCCAATCTCAATTATTTCCCAATTATAGACCTAGCAGACAATGAACTAATGGAAAGGTTTTACAAATTTCTATATTTATTTAAAGTATCAGGTATCTAGGGGAAAGCAACAACAACAACAACAAAAGGTGAAAATGTTTGTCTTGGGCTGCATCAGTGCAGCTGGTTTTCATCAAGATTGAGTTCATATAATTCAAGATACACCCTTTTTCTAAAAACAAAGCACGGTTTTCCTGGAGCTACTCAATCTTTATCAGTTTTTTTTTCCACAAAAGGAAGCTCTTGCTGAGAAACTTCATTGCCTTCTGGGAAAAGATTTCTATAGCATTGTCCTCACCAACTGGAGAATGCTTTCTGGAATAGCAAGTAGTTATTGCCATCTGAGTCTGCCTGTTGGCATATTATGATTAAAGACAAGTAAAAAAATATGACTAAAACCAGAATACTGAACTATAATCCAGATGCCTTCCCTTCTAATTGCAAAGGAATAGATAATCTGATGACCTTGTGCCTACCCCCCTTATCTTGTTTTTGTTTTTAATTTTTGTAACTTAGTAGTCTTATGATCCTGCTAACAACTCCTCATGTTTATTAATGAGGAAACCTGAGTCATCCCACCTCAGTTCTGGTTTTTCTTCTCTGAGTTCCAGTCAGAATTATCTCTCTAGATATGTGCAATAATACAGAGCATTAACCTATAGTAACCTATACCTCATTATAATACTAAAAATAATGCCACCAATTTCATACATGCATCCTATGACTAAACATGTTACCTGCCTGTGCATGCTCAACCAAAATCCACCCGATTCCATAATCCCAGACCACTGTACTCATTATCATAATCATGCCTTTACTAGAATACTATAAGATCCTCAGAGTCTCTCCAGTTCGGGGAGACAGATCTGAGGCTTGGTTTGCCTCCTATCTCCTTACACAGATGCTCTGTAATAAAGCTCTTTCTCTCTTTGAAACCCCCAGTGTCACAGGATTGGCCTTTGTATGTACTGGGCAGGGAACCCAGCTCAGCAACAAGTCTATCACTAAACACTTTGGAAGTAGGGATCAACAGCCAGACTAGGATTCTTAACTTCTACCAAGTAATCCCATCCCTCTAACCTATAGAAATGTTATAAAGTAAAGAAATTTAAAACCCTATCTATAATAAAGATACATTGCAACATTATCAATAATGAAAAATTGATAGCAATGTAAAAGTCCCGCAACAGGGGAATTACTATGCAAAACAGCACATTCACTTGATAGAATACTGTACAATATTAAACTATTGTTTATTAAAACCAAGGAAAATGCTTGGGTATAATGTTAAATGAACCAGATGATATATGAAATTATATGAATATTATAATTTACTTGTTTCAACATTTAAAAATTATAAAACAAATATAGGTATATAATCACATTATCAAAAATCTCAAATGTGTGTAACCTCATTATAAAAATTTCAAAAAACTCGAGGAAGTAATAATCCCTTTTTACAACTATCTAATCTTACCCCTGTTTCCAGATATAATCATTGTTAATACCATGATGCTTTTCCTTTCTCACCTTCTATACATATCCATGTGTCATTTTTTTTCATAGTGAGATTATATTAACTCTATTGTTCTACAGCATGTTTTTATTACTTAATGATATTTGTTGGAAATCTTTGCCTAAACTGGCATTGCTATTAGTAACATTGCATCATTTTTTTAAACTTCTATTGAATTCCTCAATATGAATATATTGTGATTTATTTAACCATTCTCCTACTGATGCACATTTAGTAGTATCTACTTTTTAACTTTGCAAGCTATGATTCAATGAGCATTCTTACATATATATCTTTGTATGCTTGTGTAAATATTTCTGTAGGATGATGCCTAAAGGTAGAATTCTGATAGATGTTGCCAAGCTGATCCTCAAACTTTTTTCATTACATACTCCAACAAATGGAATATAGCAGTGCATGTAGACAGCAACTATTTCCAATATTTTGAATTTTTGCTAATAAATGACACCTCATTGTTTTAATTTCACTTTTCCTGATTTCCAGTAAAGTAAGTGTTTTTGCCATTTATATTTCATCTTTTATGAATTACTTATTTGCCCCCTTTATGGACATTATAAAGGAAGAAACTAAAAGAAACACAAAGATTTTAATAAAAGATTTTAGTATTAGTTGTTTTGGAGAGTAGAATTATAGGTGATTTTCTTCCCTCTTTTGTAATTAAAAAATTTAATGTATTTACATTAAAGGTTTCTTTTAAATGTAAAGAAGAGCTACAAAGACCTCTATAGCTATTCTTTAGTTACTTTAACTTCCTCACAAGCTTCATGGGGACTGTTTTCTAAAAATTGGCCATGGAAAGCCAGAATGCTTAGCTCAGTTTGAGGCTGCATGATTTTTAAAAGCATGGAAAAGCAGTAATGATTGTTAGTCCTGAAATTTCTGCTATGGCAGATCCCAGATTCTGTTGTGTCATCTCCACTGAAAATCTGGCACCAGCATGCTTTTCCTACCCATGCTTTTAGCTGGTAAAATTGCATCAGTTAATTGCACAAGAAACTGCTGACAGAACCAAAGTGATAAAAATGAATGATCTCATAAAGGATATATTTTATGGAGGAAGTGATTTATTATTTCATAAAATGGTCATTTGTCCCTTGTGCATACTTTTAAAAACACATCTGAGAGTTGCAGCTCTGTTTGGTGCTCCTGAGTACATTTGATATTGAAAAGAATGTAAAGGAGTGAAGCACATGCCAGGATACTCAGGACAAGCTAACTTCAGGACTCCGTATTGATTTCAATCCTTTCATTATTGTTCGATGCTTGGACAGGAGGCCACAAGCATTTCTGGGGATAGACTGCACAGACTGGAACAGGGAAAGGACAGAAGAAAGGACGTCGGTTGCCGGGCTGTTGCAGCTATCGGGACCCGGGGTGAGCAGCGAACAAACCCCAGTGGAAATAAGTAAGGAAGATTCATTACCTGCAGTTGGACTTTGCAGTTAGATAAATTTGGGTTCAAATCTTGAGTTAGCCTCTTTCTTGTGAGATTTTGGTCAAGTAATTATTTTAATCTTAGTTGTTTGTTTTTTCCAACTTAAAATGATGAGAATAATATAATTGGCCTGTGCAGAACAAGTTGCTACAAAGGTGTGTCATGGGAACAAAAGTTCAGGGCACAACAGAAACTTTCAGCAAGTGATTCCTTTATTGCACAGATTAGAGTCCAGAAAGGGCAAATAAGCTCCTTGTCACTTAGCACAAAGAGTCCAAAACAGCAGAGGTGCCCAAAAACTGCTCTGGGTTGGGATCAACAGACGGCAGCTACGCACTCCCCACCTCATGCTGCACTGGACAGACAAAATCTATTGTGTTTGAGCGTCGTATTTATTCACCCTGGGACTCGGGGGCCCTTTCACTGAGAATTCTTGTTCTGGTAAGCATCTGGGGCTGCTTGTTCCAGGTTTCAGGGTCTAAAGTGGCCTTTTCTTAGACTTGTCTCCCCCAGGTTGTGGAATGGCACTGGATAGAAAAGGAGATGGAGGAGGGGGTAGTAGAAGGCAGCTTAGCATGTTTGTGACTTGTCCTGAGAAAGAGGTGGGGGTAGATGAGGGCTGGGCGATGGCAATTTAACAAGTGTCTGATCTCCCTAGCAGCCTGTGAGAATTATTGGGAGAGTTAATTGAGATGATGTATGTAAAGTGCTTTGTATAGCATGTGGCATGGAGTGACTGCTTAGTAAATAGTGGATTTTTTTTTTTTTTTTTTAACTTTAATAAGGATCCACTGAGGTGGTAGGGATCCAATCATGGAAACCAGCTTTGGAGTTTAGTGTCCTTGCCTGGAGGGCATGAGGGAGGAAGTCCCTTCCTATCTTAAGCTCTTATCAAATCCTGTCCTTGATTTCCTGCTTTCCCCCCAATTCCTCAAGGATATGGAAATGGTTCAGCCTCACTTGTGGATAAAACTTTACACTATTTGGCTTAGTCTTTAAATTCCCCTTATCTAATGGCAGGATCCACTTCAAATTTTAGAGCAGGGGTTCTTAAACTTTTTTGTTTCACGGACCCCGTTGCCAGTCAGGTGAAAAACACGGACCACATACTAAGTCCACACTATACTGTGTATTTTTATTTTATTTTATTATTTTTTAAAGGTACTTAGATTATACAAATGTCACATAAAAAATATAGGGGATTCCCATATGCCCCACTTCCCACACCTCCCACATTTTCCCACAATAACAACATTCTTCATTAGTGAGATACATTCATTACAATTGATGAACACATTTTGGAGCATTGCTACTAAGTGTGGATTAAAATTTACATTGTAGTTTACACTCTCTCCCACTCAATTCTGTAGGTTATGGCAAGATTTATAATGGCCTGTATCTGTCATTGCAATGTCATTCAGGACAATTCCCAAGTCCCCAAAATGCCCCCATATTATACCTTATACTGTGTAGTATTTAATAAATATATCACACCTGCACCAACATGTCCCCCACAAGAATAATGATTTTTTTGAATTTCAGTTGAAGCTCATTGACCCCTTGCTAAGAACTCCTGTTTTAGAGTGAGGATCAAGTTGACCCAGCTGGAGAACTCTAGAGGTGAGGGCAGAGTGCCAGGCAGAAAAGTACTGACAATAGATGGTCTGAGAGGCACTTTGAAGAAGAAAGAAAGAAAAAGAGAGAAAGAAAGAAATAGAAAGAGAGAGAGGGAGGTAAGGAGGGAGAAAGGAAAGAAGAAAACAAGGAAGGAATAAAAGCTCAGAGGTATCTGTAAGGAAGGAGAAGAGTCAAAGATGTATCATTTCCTAGGCTGAAAGAAATGTAGTAGTAGAGAGGCGTCTCACCACCAACTCCTCATTAACCTAGTGCATATTTAAATATTTACCATGCAATACTTCTTAATACATCTGCTCTCCATTTGACCACTTTTTTAAAATTTTAATTCTTTTGGAAAGACCCTTCTCAGCTCCTTCTCATCACTTATTTATAATGCATTTACATAAAATGGCTCCCATAGCATCTGAGATTGCTATTAGCAGCAGCCAACGATTTTTACAAATTGTCTGACACAAATTGCTTTCAGAAAGAGCTTGTATCTTTTACCACAAACTGAGTTTGCAGAAAAATACCCTACGAATAACCTCTTGATAGTATAATATTTCTCCAAATGATTAGAATTTCTGATACAACAAGATACATGCTGTACCTATTGATAAAAACAACCCATATCAGTTTACATTTTTAAATTATCTCTTATGCTATTGACAGGCACCTTGCTAAGAACTTTTACATATATTTCACAACAATTTTTTGAGGATAGCAATCCTACCCCCATTTTCTAGATGAAAATTAAAGTTTAGAGAGATAAGACTACCTGCAGCTGTTAAGAAGCAGAGAGGGGATTAAAATCCAGGCAAGTAACCTTGTACCTGGGGCATTCATCTCAAGATTGGTCCTGAGGGTAAGTGCCAATGTGACAGAAGCCCCTTTGAAGGCCACATGCTGCATCTTCCTGAAATTTCTATTTTACTAGACTCTGAATGAAGGCAGTTTATATTAAACAAGCATATGTTTATCATCATGTTCTTCAGTTGGGACTTCATCTTGGAGTGTGATGTCATCCTACATCAGAACTCCAGAATATGACAATTCAAGACCCCCTCACCTACCCACTTTATCTGGATGTCTGGGCTTTTCTTGTGACCTCTCAGATATGTTCGAGAATCCCAGGGGAATTCACTTGAGTCCAAAAGGTTAGTCTTGTCTATTCTCCCCTTTCACTAGTTGATCCAGATCTCAGAGTTTCTCCCTTTGAGATGGAAGACAACAAAATATAGCCCTGGAGGCTGGATATTCAAGCTCCTGGCCAGCTCTGTGCTGCTGCTGTCCAATCTCAGTGTAGATTCTTGGTGCGGCTGCTTTCTGATTGTCTGTCTCAGCTATCTGCCTCTGTAGCCCAGTACTCTATTATGCTCTGTTTACTGATATTTCCTTGCTCTAGATTCAGGAGAGGGGAACTACTCTCTTCAGTACTTGTACTCCCCAGCATTTCCAGGTTCCTCCCTGGGTCCAAGACTTTTTCACCTCCTGTAAAAGAAACCTTTGATCTCTCCCCCAGGCAAGTCCTATGTTACTTCCAGAATGTGAACATGTAGTCATGGATAGCTTACCTCTACAAGTAACAGGTATGACCTACTTCACAACTTGTAGCAAAAGTACAGACACACTTTTTGTTTTCTAAATCAATTGTTCATGTTTTGTATCCCTCCTCTGAATCATTCAATAACTCCAGGGCCTACTATGTCCATAGGGACTAGTCCTTTCTTGAAACACCAGGCAAAGTAAAATAGAAAATCCAATTAGTCTGCTAGCACCATTGCTTTGGACACTGCCACATCTTGTTGGCGTGGGACCCTAATCTCACAGATACTTGTCCAGGCACAGTGAAATCCTTGGCAGCACAGGGTGTAATGATGCTCCATGCTTGGCTTCCAAGGTTACTGCAATGTTAGTTTATGTTTCTGTAGTCAACCAATGCTCCTTCAAAACATAACTCCATGCCTGAGTAGGTGAATTTGACAAGCTTCCAAGCCTCAGCCAATTATTTTGCTGAAGCCAATCTTTTCCCATAAACTTCTGGGCCAGATATTGGTCCAATTCACCTTCCTTTTTCCTCATGGTGAGTTACCCTTGGAAAACAGGGCCTTTGGTAGGCTTCCCAACTAGCAATCTTTCATTGGGACAGTCCAAATCCAACAAGGGCTTTTTAAAAAAGCAATTTTGAACATCAAAAAAAGAAAGGTTTGATCAGTTTTCTTCAGGAAACCTTTGAACTCCTTATTCAAATTGGCCTACTCTCCCCACAAATTTTTGCATATCAAGGGATATTATAGTGACAGGTAAACTTCTTTAAGCATCTGTCACAGCTAAGTCTGGGGAGAAAGGTGATAATTCTCATTAGATGTACCTATCTATGGACACCTTTAAGTTCTGTGCTCAGCTGATCTTTGGCCTCAGAAAGGAAACATAGTTTTACTTTCTTCATAGTTGGCTCACCACTTCATCCTATAGCAGCCTTTTCTTTCCAGTAATGATGGATTGTGAGAAATTCCCTTTTCTTCCCAGAAAAAGTCCCATACCTCCTTTTTCACAAAAATGGTGCCAAAAGTGAAAAAGGAAGCCCTTGCCCCTCCCAAAACCAAAGCCAAACCAAAGGCTTTGAAGGCCAAGGAGGTAGTGCTAAAAGGTATTCACAGCCAAACAGAAAAAAAGATCCATATATCACCCACCTTCTAGCACTTCAAGACTTTTTGTCTGGGAAGACAGTCCAAATATCCCTGAGAGAGCGCCCCCTAGAGAAACAAGCTTGACCACTATGCCATCATAAAGTTCTTCCTGCCCACTGAATTAGTCATGAAGATCAAAAGGCAACAAAACACTTGTGCTCAGTGTGGATGTCAAGGCAACAAGCACCAGATCAAATGGGCTGTGAAGAAGCTTTATGACATTGTCGTGGCCATGGACAACACCCTGATCAGGCCTGATGGAGAGAAGAAAGCATGTGTTTGTCTCCTAACTTTTATGCTTTCAATGTTGCCTACAAAATTGGGATCATCTAAACTGAGTCCAGCTAGCTAATTCTAAATATAAATTTTTCACCATAATAAAGTCCTATTCCTAATGAATTCTGTTATTCTTAAATTCTGAGTTAATCCATTTTATCCAAAATCACCTGACTATACATAGATACCTTATGGATTATAATGCAAAATTCATATTACTTTTTAAAGGTAAAACATGAAATGACAAGTTTTTCAGCTTGAGATGAACAGGTATGGGCAATTCTGGGCTGAATCCTGACTCATGTTATGACCTTTAGTTGTCCTTTGGAGATAATGTCCTCAAGACATTGTTAAACTATAGGTCTTATATTAGACCTGAAGAAATAGTATTCAGACCAGTGTTTTGAATTTTCAATTCACAAAATATGTACTAACAGAAGCCTGCAATATTACTTCACTCTAAGAATGCTGTGTTTGGCCTGTATTCTTGTAAATGTGCAAGACCATCAAACTTAACAAAAAAGTTCATCTGAAGCACATTTAACCAATCAGAACTCAGTATTGGTCTTATCACAATATACTCACATACAAAGAGTTTTTGTCAAAATGTGGCAGCTAAACTATAGTGATGGTTGATATGACACTTTATAAGCCTAATGGAGCAATTTTAAAAGGGAATTATTTATGCTGCATAACTGATTTAAAAAAGATACTTTGAACACAAATGTTTATGAGAATCCAACAAAAGAAAAATCTAAATGAGATTATTAGGTTTCACAACATGACAAAGAAGAAGGCAGATATGGAAGAACACAACTTTATATAATGGTCTTTAACTTTAGAGATCATTCTATGGATGACTCACATGCTGGTGCCTATGGAAGAAATCCTGCTTACTGTCCTATTTTCTTTAGCCAGCAAAATGTTATAAACATCTTGAATTAATTGCCAAAATTTTTTCAAAACACTCTGGTTCTTGACTCCCCATCAGGCTTGAATTATTCATTTATGTTATTTAGGCAACCTGTCTTTAAGGACCCTGCATACCATAAACTTTGTACAAACAATTACTATTGCTCTTCCTCTCCCTATACAAACCATCAATGTCTATATGACATTTGGAAGAAAAAAGGAGCCAGACCAGGGTGAGTCTGAACCAGGAAATCACTACCAGGATGCTTCAGGATTGATCAAAATAGCAAGCATGGAGCAAATTCATTTGTGTAGGCAAAGGATGTTAACTAGAAAGCCTCAAATAAGAATGCATCCAGGGAATAAGAGATCCATGATGGTACTGGAGTAGCTCAGGCAGGGTACAGCTCTCTTGCAAAATAGGGGAGAAGACCTAAAAGTTGCTCAAGGGAGTCACTTTGGGGACCCCTGCAGGCCAGGAGAATGCCATATGCATGTCCAGAGGGACTGGAGATGGAGAACTGGAGAGGCCAAAGGGAAAACTGTGAGTTGATAATCCCTATCCCCCACTACCCATCCCCCACCCCAAAGTAGAACAGCCTTGGTAAAATCTATGGTTTTCCCCAACAGAAAAGGGAAAGGACAGATTCCTCCCTGGGAAAAAGAAGGGTGTGGTGGAGGGTTGAGAGAGGTTTCTCTTTGGCAAATGTAACTACCATAACTTGCTGGTTCAGAAGAGCTAGTTAGCGGTCATTTTGGATTCACACAGCATAGATTTCTGCCCACAACTGCACTCCATCCCCACCCAAGGTAGGGTAGGAGGTGGTGTAAAGCTTCATTAGTCTCTCTGGGCAACTACAGACAGTCTTGTCATGCACAACTTGGATTACTACACACAGCTGCAACTCTGTCCCTACCCTTGGCAGAGGAGAAAGGTGGAAGAAGCTTCATCATTTCCTGGAGCAACATGGGCAGCTTCAGCCTCCATAGCTTACAGCACCAACTACATCCTTGGCTCCTACTACACAAACAGCAAGGGAGAAAAGACAAGAAAGCTCTAAACTAAAGGGAGAAACTACACCCAGAATAAATACATTTAGTAAGTCAGATGCGAAGACACCAACAAAAAATTACAATCCATGCCAAGAAACAGAAAGATATGGCCCAGTCAAAGGAAGAAGATAAGCCTCCAGATGCCATAAAGGAGTTGAGACAACTAATCATAGTTGTTCAAACAAATCTCCTTAATAAATTCAATGAGATGGCTAAAGAGATTAAGGATATTAAGAAGACACAGGGTGAGCATAAAGAAGAATTTGAAAGCATATATAGAAAAACAGCAGCTCTTATGGGAATGAAAGGTACAATAAATAAAATTAAAAAATACACTGGGAGCATATAACAGCAGATTTGAAGAGGTAGAAGAAAGGATAAGTGAGCTTGAAGACATGGCTTCCAAAAGCAATCATACAAAAGAACAGATGAAGAAAAGAATGGAAAAAATTGAACAGGGTCTCAGTGAACTAAATGACAGCAAGATATGTGCAAACATACATATCATGGGTGTCCTAGAAGGAGAAGAGAAAGGAAAAGGAACAGAAGGAATATTTGAAGAAATAATGGAAGAAAATTTCCCAACCCTATTGAAGGACATAGATATCCATGTCCAAGAAGCACAATGTACTCCCATCTGAATAAATCCAAACAGACCAATTCTGCAACACATACTAATCAGAATGTCAAAGACAAAGAGATAATTCTGAGAGCAGCAAGAAAAAGGGAATGCATAACATATAAGGGATGCCCAATAAGATTAAGTGCCGATTTCTCATCAGAAACCATGGAGGCAAGAAGGCAGTGGTATAATATATTTAAGATACTGCAAGAGAAAAACTGCCAGCCAAGAATTTTATATCTGGCAAGTTATCTTTCAAAAATGAAGGCAAGTTTAGAATATTCACAGATAAATAGAAACCGACAGAGTTTATAACAAAAGACTGCCTTTCCAGGAAATACTAAAGGGAGTGTTACAGCCTGAAAAGAAAAGACAGGAGAGAGAGGTTTGGAAGAGATTCTAGAAATGATGATTGTATTAGTAACAATAACTAAAAGTGTCAAAAGAGAGGTGAAAATAAAATGATAGATAAAACCCAAAAGTCAAAATGCATGAAATAAGAACTGCCTTTATAGTAATAACATTGAATGTTAATGGATTAAACTCCCCAATCAAAAGACACAGACTTGTGGAATGGATAAGAAAATATAAGCTATCTATGAGTTTTCATTTTTTAAATTTTTTAAATTTTATTTTACCAGGAGGTCCTGGGGATGGAACCCAGGTCCCTCCATATGGGAGATGGATGCCCAACCATTTGAGCCACATCTACCCCCAATAAGAGCTATGTATATGCTGTCTGCAAGAGACTCATCTTAGACCCAAGGATACCAATAGTTTGAAAGTGAAAGGTTGGAAAAAGCTATTCCATGCATGCAGTAACCAGAAGGAAAAAAGAAAGTTGGGGTGGCTATACTTAGATGAAATAGACTTTAAAAGTAAAAGTGTTATTAGAGATAAGGAAAGACATTACATATTAATAAAAGGGATGATTCACCAGTAGAAATAACAATCATAAATGTATATGCACCTCACCAGGGTGCCCCAAGATACATGAAGCAAACACTGGCAAAATTGAAGGGAGAAATAGACATCTCTACAATAATAGTCAGAGACTTCAATACACCACTCTTGGCATTGGATAGAACATCTGGGCAGAGGATCAATAAAGAAACAGAGAGCTTGAATAATATGATAAATGGACTAAATCTAATAGATATATACAGAACATTGCACCCCAAAACAGCAGGATATACATTCTTTTCAAGTGCTCATGGATCTTTTTACAGAATAGACCATATGTTGGGTCACAAAGCAGATCTCAATAAATTCAACAAGATCAAAATGATAAAAAACACTTTCTCTGATTATAATGGAATAAAGTTGGAAATCAACAAAAGGCAGAAGAAGAGAACATTCATATATATATATTGAGATTAAACAACACACTCTTAAATAATTAGTGGGTCAAAATGAATAAAGAATAAATTTCAAGAAAAATCAATAAATATCTCGAGATGAATGACAATGAGAACACAATATATCAGAACCTATAGGATGCAGTGAAGGCAAGGCTGATAGGGAAATTTCTAGCCCTCAATGCTTACATTAAAAAAGAAGAAAGAGCTAAAATCAGTGACCTAACTACACAGCTGGAGGAGCTAGAAAAAGATCAGCAAACAAATCAAAATGCAAGTAGAAGGAATGAAATAACAAAGATCCAGAGCAGAAATAAATGAAATTGATAACAAGAAAACAATGGAGAGAATTAACAAAACTAAAAGTTGTTTCCTCAAGAAGATTAACAAAATCAACAAATCTTTAGCTAGACTGACTAAGAAAAAAAGAGGAAAGATGCAAATAAATGAAATAAAAAATGAAAACAGGAACATTACTACTGACCCCACAGAAATAAGAGACATCATAAGAGGATACTATGAACAACTTTATGCCAAAAAACTAGACAATGTAGATGACATGGAAAAATTCCTAGGAATGTACAAACAACCTATGTTGACCATAGAAGAAATAGAAGACCTCAGCAAGCCAATCACAAGTAGAAAGATTGAAACAGTAGTCAAATAGCTACCCCAAATGAAAAGCCCAGGACCAGAGAG
>JAQZBX010019074.1:0-34063 GCA_029593785.1 Cabassous unicinctus
CCAGCAACTTGATGAGTCATGTCCCCCAGCCCCTAGGATGGCAGGGGGTCAAGGCTAGGGAGGAAGGGAGCCCCAGCCCTCAGAACTCGGAGGGCCTTGTGAGCTGGTTTAAAGAGTTCATGCCTTCACACTCTTCCCTACAGAAGAGGATAAAGCCAATGGTGAGCCTCGAGTGCTACGCAAAAGACTCCCTCATGGCATCTTCCACAACAATAAGATTCTAGCATAGAACCAGGGTGTGAAAACTGGCTGCTGTCTATTGAGCATGCACTGCATGCCAGGCGCCGTGCTAAGGACTTTATTAGGATTCCCTCAAGGGGTAGGTGAAATCATTTCTCCTGTTTTTCTGAGGAAGAGGACCAGAAAGGACATGCCCAGCATCACATGGCAACAAAGGGGCTGGGCAGGGAGCTGAGCTGAGCCTGTGTCCTTCCCAAGGCCATGCTCCCCCCCAGATCTAAGGGCCCATCTTCAACAAGGTCCTCCCTCCCTCTCTACCCTGAAACTACTATCATGGATAAGAAAGAATTTCCCCAGCCAACATTCATTCATTCCATCATTCATTCAGTAAATATTGAGCACTTACTGAGTAGTAGGCACTGTGAACTCAGTAAAGAAAAAAACAGACAAACTTCTGGCCCCAGTGGAGCTTACGTTTTAGTTAAAAGACAGTGCACAAACAGAGACACAATATATCATGCGTTAGTAAATGCTGTATCAACATAAAGCCACTTACAGGGTGAAAATCCATGGTAATAGGTACGCTGGGCTGGGGGGGGGGTGGCAGTGAGGTAGGGGCATGGGCTTGGGGAGCTAGACAAAGGCAGTTCCAACAGAAGTGGTCACGTTTGAACTCTTGACTTGAGTGACACATTCACAGGTGCTTATTTTACCATGGGGTTTTCATAACTTACATATATACGGCAAATCTTCTTTTGAGTGCCTCACATATTAAATGACTTAAACCAGTATTAGGGGGTTCTAATTTCTATTGGTGGTCAGGGTAAGCCTGTATCTGAGTTTGCTAGATCTGTCATAACAAAGTACCATAAGTTGGGTAACTTAAAGAAGTTAAGAAATGTATTACCTCACAATTTTGGAGGCCAAAAGTCCAAACCAAGGTGTTGGCAAGGTCATGCTTCTTCTGAAGACTAAGCTCCTGGCAGTGACTTCACAGCAATCCATGGCATAAGTCAATCTTGTTCTCCATCACACGGCTTTCTTCTCTCTGTCTCCTACTATGGCCAAATTTCCTCTCTTTATAAGGATACCAGCCATATTGGAAATAGGACCCACCCTAATCCTGGTCTCATCTTAATTAATAACATTTTTAAAGATCCCATTTCCAATTAGGATCACAGTCACAAAATGGGATTAGGAGTTGAGCATATCTTGGATGGACACAAATTCAATTCATAGCAGCATCCACGGTGAGTTGATATTTGAGAAGAGACATGAAGGAAATGAGAGAATGCTCTATGTGAATATTTGTAGGAAGAGTGTCCAGGAAGAGGGAATAGCAGGTGGAAAGGCGCTGAGTGCTTGGAGTGTTCACAGAATCAACAGTGGAAGCAAACCTTGGAAGCCGAGGGTCAAGCAGACCCTCTTTTTGATATGGATATTCTCCAAATTTTGTATTATTCCCTCACTTCCAAGGCCTGCAAACAAGACAAGAAAAAGTAATTAATTCGTGTATGCATTCATCTGCTATGCACTTATCAAGCACCTACTGCATGCTTATCTCTGAAGATATAAAGCAGTGAAAACATGGACCATGCCCTTGGGGAGCTTACAGTTCTAGTGGGGGGATTGAAGACAAGAACTGGGGGAAGATGGAGAGGCTCCAGGACATTTCCGTGGCCCCTTCCCAGGGTTCTCACCCATGAAGAACTTGATTTGGGTTCTTCTTCTAACCTTAGTTAGCATGACAGAGTGAGGATTCCTGGCTGAGAAAACCCACCCAGGACAGGAAGTGAGCTCACAACTCAACAATTAGAGGTGGTGACTTTGATGTTCCACAGCGGGTGGCTTCCCCACCCTGTGTGGAGCCAGTTCTGCTGAAAACAGAGGTCGGGTGTGGGGCAGCTCTTCCAAGCACTTAATAACTTTTCCAGCCAACACAGGTCCAGAAAGCACCAGGCTCCTCTTTGACTATCTGTGCCAAAGATTTGCCCAAACACTTGCTTCAGATAGGTTATGAACAGGATCATGTTTAGGCTATTCCATAGGACTTGGAGATTCCCAGGAGAATTACACAGCCTTTTCAGCTCTCTGCCCACAATCAACTGCTGGGGAACATCATAGGAGAATTGGGTAAAGAAAGTGCTTTATGCAAAATGGAAACTCTCCATTTCTAGTGTAAAGGTTTCCCTAGAACCTAAGGGGTCAAGGAAAGTTGCATTAATAAAAATAACCCCAACTTTCTTTGGCTACTCTTCCCACTTGCTCAAGGAAACCTGGGGGAGGCCTTCCTGTCCCCAGGTTTTTCCTTGAGTCCACCAGAAGTGTCTTACATGTGCTCAAAAGCAAATCCGATTAGTTGGGTGCTGTGCCCAGCCTGCACTCTCTCACTAAGTACTGTAGACTCCCCTTGGCCACCACCAGTAACCCTGGGTACAATATGTTGGGCAGAGGTAACTTTCCCTTGCCAGCATTCATTGGGTTCCACTTGGATTTGATTTCAAGTGAAGTGCAAGCAGGAGTCACTTGGAAACAATAACACGTGCAAAGCAAATTATAGATTTTTGGGTCCCACCTACACCAGAGTCCTTTCAACTTAGAACCTGGGAAAAGGATTAGCCATTTGCCATTCAGGAGGCCACATGAAAGCCAGTCTGTCTGTTAAAAGACTCTTGTATGCACTCCCCAGCCCAAGCATCCCACCCCCCCTGCGCTTTGAGATAAAGCCAGAACTGCTTATATGAATGTGCAGCAAGGGAATAATGAACACCTGTTAAGAGAATAAGAGAAGTTTATTGGGGGGAGGGGAGACTAGACATGAGCACTTTCCACTGTACATCATCTGTATGGCTGGTAGAGGATGAATTATTTCTTCCCAATTCGGCGCCATCATCCATCACAGTCAATTTCCAGCCCATCTGGAAGGTTTCAAGAACCCCAAAATGGGATCAGAGCTGCAAAACAGGCACAGCAGCAAGCCTCTCTAAATGGATTATAGTAAATAAAAATAGAAAAATAGTTCTCAGGTTAGAGGAATTTACTCATGCTAGGCCCTACTCTCAAATCCTCTCATTTAATCTTCACAACCAACCTACATGTTAAGAACTGCAAACATTCCCATTTTGCAGATGAGAAAACCAAGGCTGAGAGGGCAAAAGAATGTTCTCTGATCACACAGATCTAGGAAATGACTGCAGATCACAGTGACTCCAGATTCTACATCTCAATCATGATGCTAATAGTATAGGCTCAATGAATAACAGACTTCTCTGTCTACACTCTCTCTGCCCCAAATTCACCTTGTTTCTTAGCAGTGAACTGGAAGTACACAGAGAAGGAAATCACTCCCTTTGGGCCCTTCTGTCTTTTGTCCATCTGTCTTGGATTTGTTCTCACAGCTGAGCATAGAGGTGACTTAGAAGACACAGGACACAGATGTGGGGACTCAGGAAAAGAGCTGTTTTCTGTGTACTGAATTTGGCTCTTCCCAGGGGGGCTGGTTCATCCCAATAGTCCTGGCTTTTGCAGGCAACATCTGAAAACCTACTGGAGAAAGGAATTCAAGTGGTGAGACTAAAGGGCAAGGCCAGGCTCCCCTTTTTCTAGGTTAACTGACTAGGATCTGGTGGAGAGGCTCAGATCAAGGAGTATTTGGCTACTACATAAATATCCATTTAGTGCCTCCTCTGGCCTGACCCTCTGCCATGGGATAAGGATTCACAGCAAATAAGAAAGACACAGTCCCTGCCCACGTGGAGCTGTCTGCACTGCTAGAGAGGTGTGGGTTAAAAAATAACTAAAATAAATAGTGTATTCCAACAGCAGTGAGTACTATAAAGGAGACATGCTGGGTGCCACAAGAGCTTATAAACAGAGGCTGAATCAGAGAAGGTATAGGAGGAAGAAGGCTTGGCTGTAAATGACAGAAAAACCTAGCATGACAATGACTTTTAAAAGATACTTTATTTCTCTCACATCTAACAAAGTCTGGAGGTAGGCATGCTGATATGGCAGGTGAGCGGTGACACCAGGGACCCAGGATCCATTTTTTTATTGTTGTTCTACTTTCTAGAATGAGTTTTAGCCACACATGTGCTTCATGGCCCAATATGCCTGCTGGAATTCCAGCCTTCATATTCAAGTTGCAGCCCCAGAAGAGGAGGAAAGGCAGAAAAGCAAAAGAGGCTCTTCCAGCTGTGTCTGTTCCCTTTAAGCAGCCCATTCATTCTGTATGTCCTTTCTATTTTTATTTCATTGGCCAGAACTTAATCAAATGACCACATCTGGCTGCAAGTGAAGTCAGCAATGCAGTCATTGGGCCATGTGCTTGGCTGAAAAAGTGGGGTTCCTGCCATAGAAAGTCCAGAGTATTTGAAAGTGCATGGAATGTGGAGTAAATATTTCAAGCCTCATCTCTGTCATTTATCTGCTGTGTAAGCTTGGACAATTCACTTTACCTCTCTGAGCCTCAATTTGTCCACTTGTGGAATGGGATCAATAGTTCGCACTTCACAATGGTGCTGGAATCTTAACTGAGGATTTTAATTTGAGTGTAAGTGCTTTGCAGACTCTATAGCTGAGTATACATGTGAAGAATCACTATACTTCCCAGAACACTTTCCCTTCCCTCTTTTATCCTCTAGTATCTGGCAAGGGTAGAAAATTTCCTGTGAGAGACTGTTTCTGCTGCCTCTTCTGAAGGACCTGACAATGACCTTCCTGCTTAAGGGATGCTCCTAGAGATGGAATTCAAGATCTTTTGACACAGGCTCTGAATCCTGATGGTGGCACAGGGGTCAGGAAGAGACACAGTACAGAAACAAGCGTGCATTAATGAGGCCTTCAAAGGTCATCATCATCAATACCCTGAATTGTGCTCAGAGGGAAACCTCCTTGAGGCAAGATGGCACTGGTCTGCTTTGTAGGCCAGGAAAATGGCCGTGAGCCTGGTTGCTGAATAGAGCTTCAGGAGCTGAGGAAAGAGGGTTCAGAGTGAACTTGAGTAGTTAGGGAGGTAGTATTTGAGCTACAGCTTCAAGGGTAAGATGGCTTTTAATAATAAACAATAGCAATAACAGTTAACTGTGCGCTTATCACGTGTCGGGCACTGAGCTCTGCTCTTAACTTGCGTTAATTCCTGACTCCTAGATACAGCATTCTGAGTATATCATCTTTCACAAATGAAAAGTTTGATGACAGCAGTAAAGAAACTTGCCTAAGGTCACACCAGTTAGTAAGACACTACAAGGTAGGACTCAGTTATGGTAGATGGAGCAGAACTGGGGAAGGCACTCCATGTAGCAGGGACTTGTGAGCCAAGGCCAGGGGTCTGGAAGGGCATGGTAGAGTGGGACAGTGAGTAGACCAGTTTGGATGGAGCAGGGGGTTCACGGTTGGGCAAAGGATAGGGAAAAGTAGGTCCAAACCAGTTCATGGGAAGCCTGGAATTCTGGGGTAAGATACTTAGACTTTATTCCAAAGGTAACAGGGAACCATTGAAGGTTACTAAGCAGGATAGCGATATAGTGGGGGAGACTGGGGGAAGCTTTATCTGGGTAGGCTTTGCAAAATAGATTCTCCAAGTTATCATTAGCCCATTGAACAGATGAGAAAACTGAGACTCAAGAGAGGTTACTTAGATTGCCTAAGCCACACAGCTAGGGAGTGCCAAAAGCAGATCCAAACCCAGGCCATATGCTTGTCCTGCTGCGTGATGGGCAATAGTATTCCCAAGGTAAAAGGACTTGCGAGTTACATGGGAATGTCATTAAACCCTGGCATGGGAAATGCTGCAAATTAGAGTTTCAGGTTAAGAACCACCAAGAAGAAGCCCTGGTCACAGGAGCAGGCCTTTCTCCAGGCCTGTTGGAGAGGCTCGTAAGCAGGCCTGGAGCTGTGGCCCTTTGGGCTTCAGTCTAAGTTCTAGGGCAGCTTTCTCCAATCTGCCTGCATCTTTACCAAGACTGACCCTTCAGTGACCTCTAAACTTCCTTGCTTCTGGTCCCTGGGGCGTGGGAGGGGCTCAGAGGTGTCCACCTCTGTCACCCTTGAAAAGTGGGATAAGGAGGCCCCAACACTGGGGAAGGACCTTCGGGCCAGTGTTTCTAGCAAATAATTACTCTATTATTTAAACAACAGCCGCTAGAAGAGCTCATTAAATGGATAAAGGCAGTAATTACCCAGGTTTTTATCTGGGGAATCTAAGAGAAATCCCAGGGTTACATTTCAAAGTAACCTAAGAGCCTGAGAAGCACAGCAAAGCAGATTCTCAGGAGCCAGGACGAGTTGGCTGAAATGCTTTTTCTCCCCTCTTCAGGGGTTCACTGTACTCAGGAATGATCACAAATAAGGCCAATGTTAGTGAGCACTAAATATCTGCCAGGAATTATGCTAAGTGTATGGCTCAGGAGGACTCTGAGGTTTCACAATAACCCCAGGAAGGAGGTACAATAAATAGCCCCATTTTACAGATGAGGAACCTGAAGCTCTGATGAGAGGTAGAGTCATTAGGCTGGTAGGAAGCAGACCTGGGACTCCAGTGCAGGCAGCTGGCCCCATTTTACTCTCAACACCAGGTCTTCAACTATTAGCATCTCCACGACAACGCCTGGCCAAGGGGGATACCGTAGGACTCAATAAGCACTCAATAAACACTGCAGCCTCTTGCGACCCAGGGCTCCAAGGTCCAGCATGCTTGGCTACTAAGGGCTGCACCATCACCCCTTACACGGGACCCTCCCCAGCCAGGCAGAGGCCCCAGGAGGAGAAGCCAGACAGATGTGCATCGACTATGGCCCATGAGCTAAGATTAAGAATGGTTTTTATCTTTTTAAATAGTTGGGGAAAAAGAAGAGGTTTTCATGACACATGACAATTATATTAAATTCAAAATTTAGTGTCTACAAACAAAATATTATTGGTGCACAACCATGGTCATTTGCTTGCATATTGGCTACTTTGACACACAGTTGCATCTGACCCAGTGGCCTGCAAGGCCTACAATATTTACTGTCTGGCCCTTTAAGAAAGTCTGCAGACCTGATCTAGATCATAAAGGTTTAACCAGTGGGGATCACCTTGGCAAGTTCAAGGATGTGCCATCCTGGGAAACCCTAGCTTTTTAGGAGAGGAAGAGATGGAGAAATACACAAACATCCAGGGGTACACACAGAGGATTAATCCTCTGGTGGGCTCTCGGGAGCATGCAGTCATCTAGGTATGTCTCCACAGAGAAACACAAACATCCAAGGGAACAGGCAAAAACTACAGCTATCAGTAAACATCCAAGTGTACACACTCAGAAGCCTGGAACCATCTAAGTGTTCCAAGACACCAAAACATCTAGGTAAACACACACACCAGCAGGAAATGCACACCTGCACACATACAGGCACGCGCAAACTCCCAGGGACCCAAGGAGAACACACCAGTGAGCAGGTGTGCAGATTTATGATGCTCATCAACATCGTGAGGTACACACAGCCATCCAGGCGCATATACTTACACAGGGAATCCCCAACTGTTCAGGCATCACACACTCACAGGCAAAGAAAGCAATATCCAACTGCACACAGAATTACTCAAATATTCGGGGGCAGAGGATTAGGGCCAGAGAAGGGAGATTGAGGGAAGGAAAGGGGAAGGCAGAGGCAGGAGGGGAGGGGAGGGAGGAGAGGAGAAGGGAGAAAAGGGAAGCGAGACCCCAGGGCCTTGCCTTCTCACTGTTTAACCAATCTCTCCTTCAGGAAGTTCACTCATCTATGAGAACAAAGATTTCTTCCCTCTCCAGCAACAAGCAGCCATAGAGGAGGAGGAAAGGGGCCCCACCATCAGAACAGCCCCCTTTGCTTTACACGTTGGTGTCATGGACCTCCCCTTGGCCATCTGTTCACACCTATAGACCCTCTCCCAGAATAACATTTGTAAATGGCTAAAAGGAATGCAGACTCCACTGAAATAGAGTTCAGTCCCTAGAGTCCTGCAGGAGAGAAACAACCAACCACCTTAAGCTTGTCCTTTCCTTCTAAGGGCTCCTTTGTCCTCACGACCCCGTCCCTCTTCCTGTGACTCTTATGAATTCCATTCGGAGACAGGTTTGGAGTTCCAGTTGCTGGAGAGACACGGATCAATTGGTTGTGGTATCTGCTCACAATCCAGAGCTTCCATTCAATTCAGTGAGGGTGAAGGAGGAGGACCCAACAGAGATGCAAGCCAGACTGAGAAATGCTTAGCAACCAGGTGCTCTGCAAGTACTTTACATGGATTGCCTCTGCATCTTGGCACACCCCTTTGTAGGTACTAGTATCATTTCTGCTTTACAGAAGAGGAAACTGCGGGGAGGATAAGTGATGTGCTCAAGGTCATAGCTGGGGTTATGGCAGTCTGGTCCTGGGGTCCCCACACTACATTAACTCTCCATGACTGGGTACCCAGTACCATGACTGGGTACAAGTAGAGGTCTTCTCTAGGCCTTGAGTTCTGGGCCTGGAACATGACTCTGAAGGATGGCCAAGCAGACGGGGGAAAGAATGACTAAAGAATAAAGAACTGCCCTCGCAACCTCCACTCTGTAGCTCTCTGCATTACCTAGTGACACCCCGCCTAGCCGAATCCTCCCTCTTCATGTAGCCTTCCCTGATCCATCTAGAGAACTAACATCTTCATGCTTGGATACGCCAACCCACTTACAGCTTTAGATGGTTCACCACAGACTGAGCCTCTAGGATGATGTTTCATCCTAGAGTTAGGATGATGGAGAAATATAAACAGATGTGTAGATACCACGTTTTTGGGAACAGTAACATGTGCCAGACACTGAGTTAAAGACCTTCCATGGATGGAGATACCCAGGCAGTAAGTTGCAAAGCAGAGATTCAGACCCAGGTCTGGGTAGTCCCAGAGCGCCTCCCCCCCTCCCAAACTCTCCTCTGCTTGTTGCTTCCTCTTAACAAGCTTGGAATTCAGTTTTATTTATTTCAGAAGCCCCTAGAAAAGGACCTTGCCCATCATAGGGCACAAAAATAATTGCTGGATAAACAACTTCACTGTTCTCACCAGCAAATATTTATCAATGGCCAACAATGGCTTAATCATCTCCCTAAACTTCATAGCAGCCCTAGGGGTAGAATTTCTTATCCTAATCTTACCGTTGGATAAACTGAGGCTTAGAGAGGTGAAGGGGAACTTCAAAACCAACACTGCCATCCAGGTCTGTCTCATCCATGAATCCTACTGTCTTTGTAGTTATACACTTGGTTTGAGACATTCAGGGTCAGGGGGAGGTTTTGTTTTTGAGGGTTTTTTTTTCTTTTACAGAAACTCGGGGGACAAGGGGAGAAAGCAAACAGGATATTACCAAGAGTCATCTCTCAGACCCCCTCTGCCTGCCCCCTTCCTCTGCCTCCAAGGAATTCTGGGAATCAGGCTAACTGATTATGAAAAAAAAAGCCAACTCCAGTAAGAAGGCATCTGGCCTTCCCCCTCAGCAGGAGGCCACATGGCCCTGGGCTGACTGGACATTGCAGGTTTTGTTTGTTCCTCTACTTCGCTCAGGCCATGCCTGCTGGATCAGGGAGGCCTGTCACATCTGTGAGTGGCAAGAGAGCATACTGGGATAGAGGAAGGACCCTGCTCTTTCCTGTCATGCCAGGCAGCTAGGAGAGGAAGCAAACAGGAAACACAAGGAAAAGGTATAAGGTATCTGCCTCCCATGTTACAAGAGGTAACTGAGCTTTGGAGAAGTTAAAGCACTTGACTAGGGTCACACAGCGAGTAAGAAACAGAGTTCAGTTCCGATTTGGCATTGTGAGAGCCGAATGAATTGCTGAATGAAAAAAATAAGTGGATAAGTGAATGAATGTCTTTAGACCTCGAAATCCCACCAATGCTAGTTCTCAAAAATGCATGATGCTGATTATCATCATTGTATTAGTGAGCTACTGCTGTGTAACAAATTTCTCCAGGTCAAGGGTCCAAGCCCAGCTTAGCTGGGTCATCTGCTTCAGCATCTTACAAAGCTACAATCAAAGTGCTGGATGGAACGAGGTCTCGACTGAGATTTGACTGTGTAAAGATCTACTTTCAAGTTCATGTAGTTGTTGGCAGAATTCAGTTCCTTGCAACCTTTTTGACTGGGAGTCTCAGTTTGCTGCTGGCTCTCAGCCAGAGATCTCCCTCAGTTATTTGCCACATGGGCCTTCCCGGCATGGCTGCTTACAACCTCAAAGCCAGCAAGGGAGAGAGCTGGCTAGCAAGAAGGAAGTTACAATCTTAGGCAACATTATCATGGACGTGACAACCCATCACCATTACCTTATTCTATTGGTTAGAAGCAAATCACAGGTCCTGTCCACACTAACTACACAAGGGATCAGGATCATGGGGTCACCTCTGAGTCTGCCATAATCATCAGCACCGTAATTATTATCTTTGTTCCAAGCACTGGCGCACAATAAAATATCAACTCCTTACTCTAAGAGATGAGCTGGGAGAGGTAGGCAGAGGCCACCTGGATCTTCCAGGCCAAGGGAAAGCTTTTCATTTTTAATCTTAAAGTGATAGGCACCACTGATGAATTTTCAGCAGCCAACTGGCATGGTCATATTTGTGTTTTTTAAAAAGGTCACTCTGGTTGTCACTCTGGTACACAGAGTAGGCAAAGAGGAGGCAAGAGTGAGAGCTGGGGGGCCCAGCAAGAGGCAACTACAGTTGTCCACTGAGGGCAAGATAAGACGGCGGCTTGAACTGGGCTGGGAGCTGCAGACAGAGAAGGTGAACATACTTGACACACAAATAAAGTCTTCCCCATGAAGTCTCTTTGGGCTCCTTTTTAGAGAAAAGCACTTTAGAGAATGCCAAACAGATTGGTGAGGTGGGCTGGAAGTTTTCTATCTTCAGAGGGTGGACTTTCCTAGTGGTGACATGCATAGGCTTTCAGTACAGACCACCAGGGTTCAAATCCCTGCTCTCCCTCAGGTGTAAAAGGGAGATAATCAAACCTACCTCTTGGGGTTTGTGGAATTAAATGCAATGATTTGGAGGCAGTGTCTTGACTCAAGTAAATGCTCACTAAATTCCAGTTGAATATGACATGCAACCAAGTGTAGAGTGGCTTTATTAGACATCCAGCCTGTCTTCCATGCTGCCTTTGACTAAGATGGTTTGGGATGGCAGTGCCACGTGTCCCATAGCCTCCTGTGGCATCGGCACCACCACCTGGCTCAATGGCAAGTGGATCAGTACTGCCAGGACCCCTTCCTCTACTTTTTCAGACACACCTATTTGAATTTTCCCCAATTGCCAGGCCTTCCTGCCTTGGTCCCCACGAGTGATTGACAGGCTCCTGAATTATGAAAAAGGGCGAGAGATATTTTTATCTCCGCTGGGGCCTGGCCCCACCCTTCAGAGGGAGTGGGAAGGTCTTTCCGTGCAGGGGAAATCTATATAGTCCTCGAAGGAAGCATTTTTCTGCCTTTCTCAGCAACCTCCTTCAGCTCGGTTCCCCCTCGGCAGACAGCTGGCTCCTTCTTGTCTGTCCAGGTGGAGGGCTCGGGGCAGGGTGTGGGGAAAGGGGAGAGAGTAATGGAGTGAGAAGGGGGAGGAGAGGCACCACCTGCCAATCCCCATCAACTCTGCACCCTCTTGAAGCCCTGTTCTCGTTTGTGCATTGAGGGACGGCCAAGCCTTTGGATATTAGCCACCTGCCTCTGTAATAGCCTCTTTTAGGCCAACCTGAAGCAAAACCTGGGACTGGGACCTGGCTCTGAGTGCTTATATCCACTGTGGCATGCAGTGTAGTGGCTAAGGGTATAGGCTATGGAGCCAGGCTCTCCAGGGTTCAAGTCCCAGCCCCACCACTTACTAACCATGTTGACCCTGAGCAAAACGCTCAGCACCACTGTGTCTCAGTTTCCTTTTCTGTGTGATGAGTGGCTAAGAGCAGTCCTTGGCATATTGTAGGTGCTATTTAAGTCTTTGCTCTCACTGGCTGTGATCACTGAGGTGACAACCAGAATAAGGGCTTAGAGGGAGTGAGGAAGTGAGTCATGCAGGTATGTGGAGAAGAGGGCTCTTGGCAGGGGTCAGAGTGTGTTTGGTGTGAGTGAGGAGGCCAGCATGGGCGGGGTGATGGCAAGAGTAGGAGGTGGTGGCGAATTAATAAAAACCATAGCTAATACATTTGAGCACTTACTATGTGCCCTACACAGTCTCATTTAATCTTCTATGGGTATGACACAAATATTTCCCCATGTGAACAAATGAGGAAACTAAGTCATAAGAGGTCTTGGATCTTGCGTGAGGTCATGGAGCTAACAGGTGGTGGCTCTCGGGGTCCTTTCCCACACATTCATGGGGCAGGGGCTCAGGAGCAGGGGCCGTTTTGATATAGTGGGTGGAAGACTCGCTTGCTTGGATGGATGGGGAAATGGGGAGAGGTATTCTAGGACAAAAGAAAAGCATGAATAGGGAGGGACAGAGAGGCTGGACATCACCATAGCACCAGAGAACCCAGATTTCTAGATAACCAGGCAGCGAGAATTCCTTTACTCATTCAACAGTCATTTGATGAGCACCTTCCATGTGCTGATACTGCTTTCATACCTGGGGCACAACAAAGAAGAGGACAGACAAGGTCCCTGCCCTCAAGGCGCTACCATCAGCATCTCCATTGTACAGATGCTCAAACCCAGGCTTGTGAGTTAACTGGTGGTCCCGGATCATGCTGGTCCAGAGCTGCCTAATTCTAAAATCCTGAGTGCTAGGCTTTGCACTTCTATGTGGTCTTTTCCTCAAATCGGTATAACCCAAAAGGCAGGTACTGGTTCTCAGACCAATCCAAACCTGCCCTTAGTCAAGTACCCCCAGGGTCGGGGCTGGAAAGGGGGCCTGGCAGGGAAAGTAAGTGCACCTTCCATTTCACACTCATCATCCACAAGGGAGAATTCAGGGTTTAGATTCAAATGCTTTATCTCCACCACTTACCTGCAGGACCTACGCTCCGCTGCCCCAGCACCTCCACCATGATTTCAGATGGGAGCTCCCATCTGTGGAGCCTTTACATTTTCCCAGTCATCCTCATGCCCATCACCTCCATGGCCCCACGACAAGCCCATGAGGTCAGTATTGTCATTGTCTCTATTTTACAGATATGAAGGATCTTAGGATTAGGACAGGGACAGAGATCTGGCCAAGGTCTTCCAGCCAGGGAGTGGTTGAGGCTTGAACTCTTATTTCAGTTCCCAGGTCGTGGACTCTGGTGGCTAGGAGAGACCTTACTATTTTTCTCCATTGCTCATAAACCTTCAATGGCTCCCACAACCCCCAAGATAAAGTCCAATCTCTGTAGCATGGCCAACAATGCCCTTATGAGAAGTGCAGCCTCTGAGATGATTCTCAACCCTCATCTCTCACCACTCCCCAGGGAGAACTTGGTGCTCCATCCACAGTGATCTCCCCTCTCACCCCTGGGCCTTTGCACATGCTGTTTACCATTCCCTAAGTGCTTTTTTCCAGCCTCTCAGCCAGAATAACTGTCAGATCCCCACCTCTTGAAAGCCACATCTTGTTTAATATCTACCCACATGGTATCAGGGTGGCCTGTGTGGCCAAAACAGTATGGCAGAAGTGACAAAATGTCCTTCTTAGGTTAGGTCATAAAAGACAGTGTGGTTTCTGCCTCTTTTCCCTTGGATCACTTACTCTGGGAGAAGCCAGTTGCCATGTTGTGAGGATGCTCAGGCAGCCCTGTGGAGAGGCTCATGTGGTGAGGAGCTGAAGTTTCCTGCCAACTGCCATGTGTGTGCACCATCTTGGAAGCGGAACTTCCAGCCCCAGCCAAGCCTTTGGATGATGGCAGCTCCTGCCAACATCCTCATTGCAACCTCAAGAGCCCCTCAGTCAGAACCACACACCTTAGCCACTCCTGAATTCCTGACCCACAAAAATTTGGGAAAATTAATGTTTGCTCTTCTAAGCTGGTAAGTTTTATGGTAATTTGTTGTCTGGTAATAGAAAACTAAAACAGTGAAACTGCACAAGTTGCTTGACCTAAGTCCTGGTTTAATTCTCTATAAAATGAGAATAATAATCTCTCTCAGGGGATTGAAGTGTTTAAATTTTTTAAAGTTTGTAAATAATAGCACGTGCTTAAGCAATATTTTCTAAGAACCTGATATTTTGCATATAGTAACTCATTGGAGCATCAACAAGTTACCATGATTGTAAGGATGAGGAAACTGACTCTCAGCGAGGTAAAGTGTCACACAGTCCCTAAGGGGCAGAGCTGGGACTGTGAACCAGGAGATCTGGCCCCAGAGTCCGTGCTCTGAACCACTGCATTATGCTCTCTCATATATGAAGGATTTAGCACAGTGCCAACCTAAAGAACGTGCACAATCAACATCAACTAGTCTCATTAAATGACCTTTGCTATTTCTTAATTAACTATTAATTTAACTACTGAAAATTAAAAATCGATCATTTACTGCTTTATCATAGGGTCCTTTTTTATCTCTAGGGACTTCCACGATATGATCTAAGATTAAGCCCCTGATCAGGAAAGCCAGAAGGAGTAATAGCATGTATGGGGCACCATGCTAAACACTTTGCATGTGCTATCACGTTTAATCCCCCTCCAGCCTTGGGAGATGGAGAATATTGCTATCCAGTCTTACAGATGGGGAAACTGAGGCAGCTACTAACGTGGCCTTGCCTAAAGCCATATAGCTGGAGCGTGGCAAAGCTGGGATTTGAACCCACAGAGTTCAATGCTCACATCCCACACTCTAACCCACCACAGGTCCAGACCTGGCTCACAGTGGGGGAAACCTTTCCATTCAACCCCGCAAAGAAGCTCTCTGAATCCATTCTCTCCTAAGCACTCCAGTGGTTTCTACCAAAACATACTTCCCCAAGGCCTTCAAAAGCAGCTTCTTGATTCTCTGAAACTCCCCTCTGGGGACTTCCTTCCTGTTTTAAGAAGTGAAAGCATGGGGGACACCAGATCAGGCCTAATATAGCTTCAGATCTAAATTTAACAACAATAACAGGGCTCCAGCCTGACCCTGCAGAGAAAAAAGGGGAGAAGGGAAAGAAAAAAAAAAGCAGCAAGTAATTCTTCACAAATTAGGACAATAATAAAGGTTCCTTTCAAGTGTCAGGCATATTCTTAGCAAGAGCATAACACCTAAATCAACTCCAGGCTGTAAAAATGGCATAATAGCAGGAAGCGAGGCTACAGGCCTGACTTCCTCAGAGGAGACAGAGATTTGTGGGGGTGCCGGGAGGCTGGGTGGGCAGAGCCTGACTCATTGGGAGACGTGAACCTCTGCTTGGCCTGTGTGTGTGCTGAGCTCCAACAAGGGTCCCATGCAGTTCCCTCTTGGGTTTTCAGTAATTGCCAGTGTGCCCCAAACCCACCTGCCCAACCAGTCTTCTTGGAGTCACCCAAGTACACGTCCAAAGTCATTTGGACAGCCATGAGAATGTGCTTTGCAGACCAACAACCTCAGGGAGTGCAACTGGCAGCTGATGTGCTCAGAAAGCCACCCCTGCCTTTGCTCAGAGGCCACGTTTCCCACGGGCTGCCCCCAGCCAATAACTGAAAATGGCAGGGATACTAAGGCAGGTTCTTTCCTGGGAGACCCTTGACGCCTCCCTGAGGATTCCCCTGGGGCTCTGCCAAACCTTCCTCCCACCTTCCCTCCCTTCTCACCTTCACTAGGATTCAGAACTACATTGTTTTCTGGTGGCTCCTGCAACCTTTTCTGGCCCTCTCCCTATTTTTTCTCAAACAGGCATTTCCCTATGAAATCCCTGTATCTGCTTTTTAGAGGACACAGTTTAATGCATCAGGTCATGTTCCTGAGCGTAATGCTATTCTAGAAGCTTCTCATCTCAGCAGAAAAAAAAATCCAAATTCCTTACACTGGCCTCCAAGAATCTTGCCACCTCTCTGACCTCAGCCTTCTAATCTCAATCCTTGGCCTAGATGATCTCCTTACTGTTTCTTCAACATTCTGAGTTGTTTCTGCCTCAGGACCTTTGCATCTGCTATATCCTCTACCTGGAACACTCTTCTCCAGCCTCTTGCCCAGATGGTTTCTCATTCATCCTCCTAGTGTCAGCGCAAAGGTCCATCTCCTCTGGGAGGCCTCCCTTGACCCACTGCATCTAAGCAGTCTTCCTGTCTCTGCTCCCCAGTATCTGCTCCTCAGACTGAGAAAACACATTACACTTTGCAACTGGTTAATTTGCCTAACAGCCTTTCTTAAATACAAGCATCTTGAAATACAACAATAGCCAGCACCTACTGAGGACTGCCCAGTTTGTTTAACCTATTCATTTCTCCCCAAAGCCCCATGCAGTATAGGTATCATGTTATCCCCATCATACAGATGAAGAAACTGAGGCACACAGAGGCTGAATGAATTGCTAAACTAGTAGGTGGGAGAGCAGGAAAGGATTCAGGCCTAAGCACTGCTCTACGTTCTCCCACATATGAAGGATTTAGCACAGTGCCAAACACATACAAAGAATTTAATTAACAGTAGCTAGAATCATTAAATGACTTTTGTTATTTCCTAATTTATTATTAATAGTTAATTCGTAATTAACTATTAAAATTAAAAATTGATCATGTAATGCTCCACCACGAGTTCCTTTTCATATCTAGGAACTTTGCTAGAAGCTGTTTTGCCTCTCAAGAAGAGATAAGCCCTTTGCGCACCGAGTAGCCCCATTGCCTTGCCCTGTGTGGCACTGAGGAGGCACTTAACAAAACAGAACTGAATGCTGTACACCGACTATGAACCAGGTGCTGTTCCTAAATAACCCTATTCACTTTTCACAAGGACCCCTGAAGGCGAGGTCCTGGTTATTCTCCATTTGCTCCCCCATCCCTACTCTCCTCCGTCTCTGCCCTGCTCTATGCCCCCATGGCCGACCCCTAAGGATAGATCGTTGGACTTCCCAATGGAGAGCACCAGCAGGAGACCAGAGGGCGGAAGGAGAGAGAGGCTGGCGTGTTTCTTCCCTAGTTGGGTACCATGTCTCCAGCCCTCCTTGGGCTCCTTAAGCCTCATTTCCTTATCTCCTGCTACTTTGGCCTGGGGATGGTAACAGCTCCACACTGTGCCTAGCCTCTGGCTGCCTCAGCACCCATGTTTGTTCCCTTCACCCTGCCCACCCTGCTATAAGCACACCTTTCTTTAAGTTCCTGTAATTGTGAATCGCCCAGGGAGTGATTCTACTTTCTGCAGGGACCCTGACCAATATGAGAGCATTAAGACACTCCATCCCATTTTACAGATGAGGAAAGAGAGGCTCAGAGGTTTGAGGCCGCTGGTCCAAGGCCACATGGATTGGCCAACCAGCAGAACCAAGGTGGGCTGCCCCAGTGTGCTTGTTCTGTGCTCTGTCATCCTGTCTACCCTCCCAGACTCACCTGGGCCCTGTGGTTAGAAATGCAGGCTTTAGAGTCAGGCCAACCCCAGTTCATGCCCCAGCCCTGTGACCTTGGGCAAGTGCTTTGCTCCCCCTGAGCCTCATGTTCCTCATCTGAAAAATATGGACAATGGTAATAGCTTTTACTTCCCAGAGCTGTTGTTAGAATTAAATAAGTTACTGTCTATGTAACACCTAACAGAGTGCCTGGAACATAGTAAATGCACAAGAAATGTAACTACCATCACCATTGGCATCACCGTTGTTGTTGACATTCCTTGTCCTCCAATATCATTTCTAGACTTGCAACACCCAGAAGATTACAAGAGAACTCACACAAGGCATGATGAGCTAATAAGCTCAGGCAATTCACAGCCTAGGCTAAGAATTTATCCATATCAGCACAGGGGACAGTGGGCCATCACTTAACTGGGTAAAAGTTACCCCTGACCCCTCCTTTCCTGGCCCCCACCCCTGCTCTGGCACAGGAATTATCACAGCATCCATCGCCTCTGAAGGCCATCCCTGCTGCGAGGCTTTGATAGGGAAAGTGTGAAGAACAAAGGCCATTGTTCACAGAGGCGGCTGGTGCCTCTCAGGCCACAGGCCAGCTTCCCAGGGGTGAGGTCTGGCTCTGAAGACACAAAGACGAAAGTCATTAGGACCAAGGACAAACAATGATGGAATCCCTTCTATTTACCTGAATGGGTGGGGGCTGCCAAGAGGGGAACAATGAAGTTGGGATATAGGACATATTCTCTCTCTGCCCTTCCTTACTAAATTTCTTTCAAAATCCTGGGATAGTATGTGGTCTTCGAGGCCCGGGAACTGCCTCCAGATCCTATTTCTGAAACGACAGAACATGACAGTGCTTAAGAGAGTGGGGTGCGGCATCCAACTGCCTGGGTTCGAATCCCAACTCCACAGTTATCAGCTATGCAACTTCAGTGGCTTAATCGCTGTAACCTCGGTTTCTTCATCTGTCAAGTGGTGATAATAAGAGTGAGCACCCTCCTACAGTGTCTGTAACTGTGACCTAGTTCAGGGCTCACTACAGGATAACGGTCATCACCATCATCATCATGGTTGCTGACTGAATTGTGTCCTCCCAAAAGATAGGCTCCGGTCCTAGCCCCTGGTGCCGTGAATGCTGACCTGATTTGGAAATAGAGGCTTTGAAGATGTTGTTAGTTAAAATGAGGCCAACCTGGATTAGAGTGGGCCCTAAGCCCAAACACCTGGTGTTCTTATAAAAAAGAGGAAATGAGGACACAGCAGGCAAAGGAGTCAGCCATGTGGAGGCAAAGACTGATTCATGCCACAAGCCACCACCAGACCCCATGGCTTCAGAGGGAGTGGGACCCTGCCAACACCTGGATTCTGGACTTCTGGTTTCCAGAACTGCAAGGGAATGCATTTCTGTTGTCTGAAGCCACTTTGTTATGGCACAGCTCAAGGAAACTAAGACAATCACCATCTCCAGCATCCTCCACCACCACCTCCTCATCTCTGTGCAGCCTTGGGCAAGCTTTTGCTGGGCCTTTGTTTCCATATCTGTAAAATGGGACTAAGCTACCCATTCTAGAAATCATGTGAGGACCCAATGAGAAGGAGATGAAAGTCATGAAGCTGTGCCAGTTTGGAAGTGAGATTTCATTAGGAATCTAGTTCTGGCTCCCTCCACTTGAAAATCTACGTGACCCTGGCCAGGTGCCCTTCCTTCCCAGGCTAGCGTCTCCATATACAAATGGGGACAGCAACAGTATCTCTCCTAGGGTGAGGGCTGTGAGAATTCAGGGAGGTAACGATGCCGGTAAAGTGCTTAGCGCAGGTTTAATGCATATGACGTGCCCAACAGGTCAGTTTTTATTTTCCTATTAAGAGACTGATATTTTCACTAAGGTCAGGAGTAGACCTAGACAAGTAATTAATGGAAATTCACACGCTGCCCAGCCAGAATGTCTGTACTGGATAGGAGTCCCACTATTTTATGGAAGGAGAAAACTGAGATCGGGGAGACAAGATGGGGAGGGCAGAGGGAAAATGCATCTTCTGATGTCCCATAGCACCTGGTGAGCTCAGGTTATTTTTTACCAGGGTCCTATCAGCCAGGAAAAGTGGCAGTGGCAGGAAATTTCGAGTGCACCCACTTCAATCTCCTTTTCCAGCCCTCATCCAGGGAGGGGCTGATGGAGGTGTTGGAGCAGAAAAGACACTTCCTAGTCCCGACACAGAAACCAACTTAGGTTGGTTTAGGCCAGTCTTCTCCATCTCTCAGCCCTGCTTGTACTTGTTCATTCTTAGGCAGACCCATCTCTCCTGGTGGCAAAGTGACCCTCAGCAGCTCCTGACTGGTGCATTACCAGTTTGGCAAGCCCAATGAAAGGGAGAGCCCTTCTTCCCAACAGTTCCAGCTAAGATTGCTGGCTTTCATTGGACTGCCTTGGGTCACATGACTATCCATGACTATATCACTGGTGTCCAGGGGATGGGACATGCTGATTGCCCACATCTGAAACAGAGGGTAAACCCATTCCTCTTGGAACTCAAAGACCGAAAGTGGGAAGAATGGTACCTCAAGGGAAATTCAGGGTGCTATTACCAGAAAAAGGAAGGGCAGGTGTAGGGTGTGACTAAACAACAGATGTCCACTCCACAACCACAATCCTTACACAGCTGCCACTTGGGAAAGGCTCCTCCTGCCTGGTCTTTGCTTAGGATCCACCTCTGGAAGGTTCAGGGAGACAGGAGACCCCACTCTGATAGGCTCAGCTAAGTGACCTGGCTGCACCCCTTAAATTTCTGGGTCTCAGTTCCTTTCTCTGTCTTATGGGGCAAAAAATATCTGCCCCCAGGATATCAAGGGGCTAAGTGATACAAAAGCTCTTTGCAAAGCTCAAAGACTTTCAAGTGCAAGGTCTTAAAT
This sequence comes from Cabassous unicinctus, assembly GCA_029593785.1. Classification (NCBI taxonomy): domain Eukaryota; kingdom Metazoa; phylum Chordata; class Mammalia; order Cingulata; family Chlamyphoridae; genus Cabassous; species Cabassous unicinctus. Next base: position 20,549 of record JAQZBX010019074.1, read on the forward strand.
TACATTTGACTGGTACCTTTGCTTTTAGGGCAAGAATCTCAACTTCATTTGCAGCTCCTCTAATCACTCAGCTCTCACCACCTGATGTTCAATAAAACTGCTATCATATAATGATATGCATGTGGTGTTTCATGGGCTCTATCCATGCAATCCATATACTAAACCCCACCAACATAATATGGATACACAATAGAGATAGATACCGTTTTCGTCACGACTTTACAAATGAAGATCCTAAGGTTAAGATATGTTTAATAACGTACTCAAGATGACCCAGCTGTGAAACAGCAGACCCAAGATAAAAGGTCTGCTTGGCTGAAATCTGTGCATGCTGTGGGAGGCATCTGCTTCCAAGTTTCTGAAGACTGTGCCCACACCATGCACAGACATTTTCTTTTCATGCAACAAACAATTATTAAGCAACTACTGTATGCTAGATACCATGCAGAGATGAATAAAACCTTGTTCAAGCCTCAGAGAGCTCACCATCTAGCTCAGTAGCTCTCAATCCCCCAGGGGACACTGGGCAGTGTCTAGGGATATTTTTGATTGTCACAATTGCAGAGGTGCTACTGGAATCCAGTGTGCTGAGGCCAGGGATGCTGCTCAACATCCTATAATACACAGGACAGGCCCCACCACAATAACAGAGTTACCTACAATACAATACTTTTTGTATTGACATAGAAAGTATCAATAGTGTGAGGCTGAGAAACTCTGCTCCAGGTGATGGAAAAATATAAAATTCATTCAAGGATCAAAGTGCTTGGGCTCATCCGGATATTTTTTACATAGCTGGGTTGTAAGGCCAAAATAGTCAAATTTCTACCCCTGTGCAGGAACCATTTTTCCTTCCTCTGGGCCTCCTTTCTCTCTTTTTTTCCCATTTGCATACAGAACTGGCTTTAATATCTTTGCTTTCCTTCAACAGGTTTGATCTCCCTCCTGTCAGTGCAGTCTGTTGCCACCCAAGGATCCCATAATGGGAACCGGCATTCTCAAATCAAACCAAGTCTAACCACAACTGAAATATGGAGTCTGGCATGACTCAAAGTAGAATCCCACCAAGCACTCCACTCTGATGATGTTAATGTGGTGAAATGAGGGAAAGGAGAGTTAAGTGAGGTTAAATGATCATGTTTTCCATGAGCAAATATGTTGAGGAAATGTTGGATGAGATATCATGCTCAAGGTTTTCTTACTGCAGGACTCTTCAGAGCCTAATACGCTACTGTGCCTTATCACATTTCAAGGATGAAAAGGTGGAATATAAAGTTTATTCCCAACCTACTTCTCCAAGGAACTCTTTTATTGAGGGCTGCCTCCTTGTTGAGTGTTCCATGGAATTCTCTTTAAGAAATGTAGGCCAAAGCCAACAGTGGGTTTCATCTAAAGCAGTTGCTCTTAACCTTTGCTGGAGGCAAAAGACTCATAGGCCTCCAATAAACTGGGTAAGAGCTATGAGCTCTATTCCTCCAAAAGAAAGGATCATATTCATGACTTAGTTCACATACCCAACAAGCATAAAAACCCCTAAGTTATAAAAATATTTTAACCTACCCAAATCTTAACTGCTTCTTTAAAAAATAAATACATAGGCCACATATTCATTCATTCACCAAATATTTATTAGATGCTTACTATGGGCCAGGTTTTTCATGTGTTGTCTCATTTTTACACCCATTTTACAGATGAGGGAACCAAAGCTCAGAGAAGCAAAGTCACCTGCACAAGGTCATATAGCTTGTAAGTGGTGGAGCCAAGATTTCAAGCCGGGGACAGCAGTCTCCCAAACCCATGCTCTTCTGCCGATCAAGCTGGAAATCAGAACAAACCCCATTGAAAATAGAGAGCTCGGCCTAAGTAACACACTGTTGGAACGGCATGCTTAGCCCTTTTTGGGTGACCCCCAGGAAGGTCGGGCACATACCCCGAACCTCAGTTTCCCCATCTGTAAAGCAGATGTGGCCTTCCCTGCTCTGTACAAGGTGAGGAGGAAGAAGAAGCCATGAAGACAGAACTGAGGCCAAGATAACAAACACATTTTCAAAGTAGCAACCAGGAGTTGATCTCTCACACCCAGAAGAGCTTTGCTTACCAGCAGGGCATGGTTATTATTTATATCAACTTTCTATTGAAATGAAACAGCCAGTAAAGTGAACACATCTCAAATGTACAGCTCAGCTTTTACAAAGTGAACAAATTCCTATAGCAATCCCAGGATCAAAATGTAGACTAGTACCAGCACCCCAACACCTTGCTTATCTCCCCCTCTCGGTCCTTATTCCTTTCCAACAATGGTGACTAATTCACCAGTTTAATTTTTGCCTTTTTAACTTTAAATAAATGGAACCAAAGAGTGTCATTCTTTTGTATCTTGATTCTTTTGCTCCATGTTACATCTGTGAGATTCATCCATGTTGCTGCATGTGGCAGCATTTCATTTTTCACTGCTGTTTAGTATTCCACTGTGAGAATATACCACAGTTCATTTATCTGTTGAACTGTTGGTGAGTATTTGAGTTGTTTCAAGTTGTTGACTGGCAAGAACATTCTGAGGCATGTCTTTCAGTGAATATATGGACACATTCTGTTGGATGGAGTGGGGTGCTGGTCATAGATACATAGTTCTTTCTGAAAACCACAAATACCTTTCCACGAACACATGATGTGGCACCTTGTACCAAAAAGAATCCAATCTGGCTCAATAGTTCTCTCTGTTAACAGGAGTGCACCCAGGTATCGTGGACAACCACACTTGTTTGGTGAACTTCTCCTAAGCCAGCTGGCTCCTTGGACACCACTCATGAGACCCAGAGCCCAGGTTTTTTGTATAGAGTGCCAATTCCACATTGACTCCAAGATTTTCTGAGCGAATTGCACAATGAGACAAATGCAGGAGTTAGGACATAGTTGGGCCAGATGATCATGTCTCCAGACAAAACAAAAACAAAAACAAAAACAAAAACTGCCTTTTCAGATCTTCAGCCTCTCCTTGGATGGATTCTAATAAATTTGGTTTGCAAGGGTGGCCTAAAGTTTAAATCAGACTTTCAACTTAGATTCTCCAACATCTAAAATCCACCAACGGCCTAAGTGCTTGTTCACCCAGTAAATATATCATTCCTGAATACCTCCTGACTTCCAGGCACGGCAACAGACCCTTTCCAATGGTAGCAGACAGGAACTGGGGGGAAGGGGGGAGGGAGGGGTCAGCAAGGATGGACTGCAGCCTGGGCCTGGCATCCAAGGACCTCAATTGAATTCCCAGTCTGGCCATATTCTAGGTGATAACCTGGAGCAAGTTACAGAATCTCCCAGAGGCTTGGATTCCTTATATATAAAATGACCATCATGGTGCTGCTTGCAGGGATTTTGTGGAAACTGAAATATCAGAAGTGGGAGGGGCTAGAGGCAGTGCCTGCTGCCTTACAATAGCGTCAATAAATGACCAGCATCCCAGCTACTGTGTTTTGACCACTTGCTATATGTCAAAAATATATAGCATTATGTATATTTTTATTAGCTCATTTAATACTTACACTAACCTTAGGAAGTAGTGATGTTATTTTTCCCATTTTACAGATGAAGAAACAGAGGCACAGAAAGGTCAAGCAAATGGAAGAAGTGGCTACACTAAGATTTGAACCTGGGCAATTTGAGTCTACCATACATACTCTTAACCTCTCTGTTGCATTGTTTCTTGGGAAAAGCTGATTTCAAATCTGAAGAGAGGAATTTGAGATGAGGGCATGAGGCATGTCCAGAGAGAAGGTCATACAAAGAAGGGTGTAAAATGAAGAATCCCATTCAGAAGGAACCCAAAGAAGAGGACTAAAATCTTAGAAATATAACAGGAAGAAAAAAGTGTAGGACTTAATACAGAAGAAAAAAAATGACAGTGACATAAGAAAAATGGGGAGTGTAATAAAGAGAAATTCAAAGAAAAGCTAAAATGTCTTGTTTTTCACAATTGCATATACCTGATGATAGTAAGGAAATATTGAATGAGTACCTACTGCATACCACATTTGTGCCCATTTTACAGATAAAGGGAACTGAGGCTTAAAAAGAGGAAACACATTCCCCAAAATTTTACAGCTATTAAAAGACAAAGGTTGGATTTATTTGACATCAAAATCTATGCTTTTAACCCAAAAGATTTTCCGCTGCCTCGTTTTGAAGGTTAACTGTCACCTTTGAAGTCAATATCTCCTCCGTGTGCCTCAAGGCAGAAATAGTCAGCCTCACACCCACATGTGCCAGCAAAGCCACATTATGCAGTGGAGAAGTTGGATACTGGATTTAATTCATGACCCCAGACCAATCCCAGCAAACCACCCAGCTGTGACCTTGACCACCTGGCTCAGGGGTGCATATTTTAATGTGCAGTTTCCCAGCAATAATTGAAATGCAGTAATTCCAAGCCTCTGCTGCCAGCCTTGTGGCAAGGCAAGAAGCCAGCAGGTTTGCTGCAGGCGATCAGACCCTCACTCTGTATTTCCAATCTCAGAACCGTACCCAGGAGCCAAGATTGGCAGTGCATGCTGTCTGTGGTGCTATCTCCCTGCTTCTCACCCTTCCAGTCCATCCTCCACAAAGTAGCCAGAGTGCTTTTGCCAAAACACAAACCTGACCATGTCACTTTCCTGCTCACAAACCTCCAATGGCTCCCTGTCACCATTAGAATAAATGTCACAGCTGGGCCCAAAAGACCCTTTACCGTCTAACTCCTAATTATTCCAGGAACCTCTCCAATCATTTCTTGAAATTTCTGCTTCAGTGGTCCTGGAGTCTTTGTAGTTGCCACTAACTCAGCACACTCTTTCAAGTCTCCATGCCTTTGCATGGCTGTGGCCTCTGCCCAGAATGCCCTGCCCCCAGCTGGTCTGCCTGGCAGGTCCTCTTCCCCCTTCCAAACCCAGCTCCTCTGTCTGTGAAACCATCCCTGACCACCCCAGGGAGTCCTTCAGCTTCTTATGAATACTCTGTTATTGTCCAAATCTCACTGCCCACCTCACTCCCAGGCTCCTACTGGGATCACCCACACAGCCCCTAGAGGACTTTATTGTGTGGCTCTTTTAATGCTTTGTCTTTCCAACTAGACTTTGGCCCTCTTGAAAGCAAGAGGCCATGTTCCTCATCATGTCCCCATTGCCCAGCACAGTACCCAGCACATAAAAGGCACTCAGTAAATATTGTTGGAAAACAAGAAGGAAGAAATAAAGCAGGAAAGGAATTAAGAGAGAAAGAAATCAAGTGTTCTGACTACTCCATTAGATTGCAAATCTCCTTATTGATCTCTATATTGTCATAACCCGGTAGGGGCCTGACACTTAGTCACCCTTCAGTAAATGTTTGCCAAGCTCAATGCCAGCAACCCAGAGACCTCCACCAAGTTCAGTGTGGATCCAGATACCAGACCCTTTCTCCACCACTTTGGCCCAGAAGCCCTCATGCCTACATTTCACATTAGCCACAGTTCAAGAACACCCTCCGAGCCTTCCTCTTCGAAGTCCTGCAAGTCAGAGTGCCTTTGTTTTCCAGCACAAGGCCCCTTCAGTGATTTTGTTTTTCATGGAAAAGCCAGGCAAGTTCATTACATTGTGTTCCTGCTGTGGAGATCATTGTCATTCATCCGACATCAAAGTTGGAGCCATGATCAGCTCATTTAAGACTTGTTCCACCCATATTTTCTTACAACCAGGAAATGGGGAATTTCCTTCATTTTCTAAACCATCCCAGCGCGTCTCTGCCACATGGCTTCCTCTGCAACCTTTTCTTGGAACTCGAGGATGGAGTCAGGCCTCCCCCGCTGCAGTGGCCACCAAGGGTTCCCGCCTTCCTCTGATCCTTATCAAATGTTTGTCGAGCACATTGTAATGGCAGTGTTTTTTATTTATATAACACCTTTCTTGGGGGGCCAGTGTTGGACCTGACACCAGGTGGGAGCCAGATTTAAAGCCTGACACAGATTTTCCTTAATTTATCCTGAAAAGCTGGAAATAACAGTCTTTAATGGACAAAGACACACAATTTAGAGAGGGTAGTGATTTGCCACCAGAGCAGGGAATGTGCCAAGACTGGAAACCAGCTGCCTGAATTTCCACATCTTTGTCCCATGTTTATTGCTATTGATTTGCCCCGATCCTTAAGTCACTAGGTTTGAGTTTGCATTCCACCTAATACCTAGCAATCCAAACAAGTTTCTGCTGGCCACCTTCCCTGCTAGGCCACCAAGCTTCCCTCCACTGGCAGCCACGACACCACCCTCTCCTGGTGTCCTCCCACCTGCCACCATCTCCCTCCTTGGGGGATCCTGCCTCCTCCTTTGTCCCTATCTTAAAAGTTGACATTCCTGAGCATTCAGGCCTCCAGCACTTTCTCATCTCAATCTTTCTTGGTATTTTCAGTTTCTCTCGGTAACACCAGCCCAGACCCAGATGGGCTCCAGACAAGGCTAGTAATAGACTGCTATAACTAACAACCCCAGGTCTCCAGGAATTGACACAGCAGAGGATTATTTCTCATTCACGTCACAGGCTAATGTGGATTGGTGGCGTGAGCTCTGTTCCACACAGTCTTTCAGGGACCCAGGCAGCTTCTGTCTTGCGGCTCTGCCCTTTTCTAGGGCAGTGGTTCTCAAGCAGGTTGACTTTGACCCCATGGACATTTGTCAATATCTGGAGGTATTTTTGGTTTTCAAAACCGGGCACAGAGACAAATGTATCTAGTGGGTAGAGGCCAAGGATGCTGCTAAACATTCTATAATACATAGAATGCACCCTCCCCCCAATAAAGAATCATCCAGCCCACAATGTCAAGGCTGTGAAAACCTGTTCCAGGGCATCAGAATATTCTGCTGGATCTTCCACATTTGGCTGGCAGGTGAGCAGAGATTGGAGCATGGAAGATTGTGTGGGAGGTTTTAGAAACCAGCCCCAGAAGGGGCGTGTATGACTTCTGCCCCATTCCATTGGATAGAACCTAGTCACATGATCCTGCCTGGCAGTTGGGGCACCTTGTCCAGCTATGTGGCCTGAGAAAAATGACCCCGGATTAGGCAAACTAATGGCACCGCCCTGCCACAGATGGCCTCAACATGACATGTTCAATCCTGTGTGTCTCAGCCTCCCCGTCTCCCAAACCCCACCTCTCCTCCGACCTGACTCACCTCAGTTCCCATTCATTTCAGTCTGTCCCCCATCAACCCTATCTCCTACCAAGGACGATAACTTCAACTCAAAGGAACAGCTTTCTGAGATACCCTCTCTGCCCAGAGCACCCAGACAGCTATTCCAGATAATCTAAACAGTCCCCAGCAGTCAATATCACAACATCCTGTTTATTTCCTTCAGAGCACTTATCACCACCATATACACATATAATAGCTTGCTTATTATTTTCTCCCACATAACAGTGGAAACTCCAGAAGGGTGGAGTCTTTGTCTATCTTGTTTACTGCTATTCTCCACACCTACTAGAGCACCTGACATGTATTAGGCAATCAATATTTTTTTTAAATGTATGAATGAATCCTTCCTGTACAAAACAGCTAGACTGGTCTTTCTAAGGTACAGATCTGGATGTAGCTGTTCCCTGCTCTAATCTCTTGAAATACTTAAGTCCAGCCTCCTTAGCTTGCCATTCAAAGCCATTCATAATCTGGTCCTATCCTACCTTCCCCACCTCTTCTCATATACTCCAACCATGCACCCTACACTTCAACTCACAAGTATCTGAATATAACATGTTTTTTATTCTCATCTCTATAGCTTGCATATGCTATTTCCATAGCCTGAAGTGTCCTCCACTTGACAAACTCCTATCCAACCTTCAATACCCTGTTCCATGTCACTTCCTCTGAGAAACCTTTTCTGGTGACCCAGCAGTTGCTCACTTCCTCTTGATAATTCTCTATGTGCTTTGTGAAATACAATGTGATTATTTTCTCTCCCTCTCCTTATCGTCCCTCTCCTCTACCAGACTATGAGCTCCTCAAGAAAAGGGAGAGCATTTTACCGGGTTGTGTGGCCCCCACTCCCACCCCACTGCCTAGCAGAGTGTTAGGCTTCAAGCAGGGCCTCGGGACATGTATATGGAAATAGAGGATGGATGGATGGATAGATGGATGTTCTCGAGACAATCTCTCCATGTTCTCTCGATGGAGCCGAGAACCCAATGTGGTTTATGCTATCCTTTCTTGGAGTCACAGCCACTTTGGCAGCAGAGCCAACTGGTGCTCAGAATTGTCTGTGACTGGCTCCAAATCACCCCATTTGAGAGCAACTGGTGATCAGTTGCTGGAAGCAAAATGAGCAAAAGGGCCAGGAAAGAGGGAAGGCAGGGAGCAGCCCAACCCAGCACTGCTGGCTGGTGCCACTAATGTTAGCACAGGGGCTCCAAAGACCTGCCCCATGTCTCTCTATGCTGACAAACTCCTCTTTAGCCTTCAGACCTCTGCTTAAAAATGCTACTTAAAGGGGGCGGATGTGGCTCAAATGGTTGGGCGTCCGTCTGCCATATGGCGGGACCTGGGTTCGATCCCTGGGACCTCCCGGTAAAATAAAAATATATATATAGAAGGCGCATGGGCTGCCAGGTTCTGTGTGCCGGTGAGCCGCCAGGCCCCGGGAGCCATGCAGCAAGATGATGATGTAACAGGAGAGAGACAAGATGAGATGCTCCGAAAGCTCCGAAAACCAGGAGCCGAGGTGGCACAGATGGCTAGAACACCTCTCTACATCGGAGGTCTTCAGGATCGAATCCTGGTGAAGACTGGAGGAGGAGGATGAGAAGAGATGAAACAGACACAGAATTGCCCAGCGAATGGACACAAAACAGCAAAATGGGGAAGGGGGGGTTTAAAATGGATCAAGTAAATAAATAAATCTTTAAAAAAAAAAAAATGCTACTTAAAGGGGCCTTTCCTGGCCTCTAAGACTGAGTTAGAGCTCCCAGGCACACAGGACCCTGTAATGCCCCTTTACGTAGTGTAAGTTCTCATGGGCACAGGCCCTTATCTGGCTTGGTTTTTTATCTCTATTCCTATATTTCCACAGCCTTCTGTGTCAGCCTGGGTCCAACCATGGAAACAGAAACCTCTCTAGGTATTCGAAGCTGAGGGACTTTAATGCAGGGAATTGGTTACTCAAGGGATGGAAGAGCACGAGAAGCCAAAGGAGATGGTGAGGAAAGCAGAGATTAGCCACAGCAGGAAGCTATTGTCACCCCTACACGGGGGGACACAAAAGAGTTGATGTTAGGAGGCCTCAGGCTAGGGCCTCCTAGCGGAAGGTGAAGCCACAAGACCCGCCTTGTGGAGGAAGCTGAAGACATGGAGAAGATGCCATTGTTGCTGGAGAGAGCTGAAGAGGGAGGAGAAGAAACACTCTCACCCTCCAATATGTCACCAGCACCACCAGTGGAAACTAAGTGATAGAAAAGCCTGTGAACTGTGGCTGGCAGGTGCCAGTCCCTGAGATGCAGAACAGAGCAAGGGAAGGGCAAGGCATGGGTCTGACAGTAGGCAGGCCCTGGACAACCCTGTAGGAGACCTGGCTGCACTTCTACTGAAACTTTGAAGTAGTTAGGGTGAGCTAGGTTACACCGCAGTAACAAAAACACTTATCTCAGTCGCCTAAAACAATACAAGTTTATTTCTTGTTCATGCTACGTGTAAGACATCGGTCAAGGGGGCTGTCTATTTATCACTACTGTTCAGCAGCCTAGGCTGACAAAGGCACCATCTAGACATGTACTTCCACAACTGCCCCAGCAAGAAAAGAGGGTTGAAGAGTAGAGCACTGGCAATTAGGTGCTTTCACCTGGAAGTGACACCTGTCACTTTTTCTCACAAAGAAAGTCACATGGGCATAATGTCAAGGGAGTGGGAAAGTATAATCCCATCATCTGCTCAGAAGGGGCAGAGAAATGGAAATACAGGGGGGCAGCAATGTCTACCACAAATATCTTCCCTGACTCCTGTCCACCAATTCCAGAGTGTCTGCCAGTTGTTGTTACAAGTTAAAACACCCCCAACATACATACCTACACTTCCAGCTGCCCCGCTAGGGCTAGAAAAATCTATTTATTTGCAGCAAAAGATGTTGATCACAATATACCGAATTGGAAAATAGCAAGTATGTACACTACAGTGCCATTTTTATACAAAAAAAATGCATGGGTATTATCTGATATTGGATATGTATATAATGGTAGCCAGCCACCAAGATGACCCCCAATGAGCCTCACCTCTGGACCCCTGGGTAGTCTCTTCCCACATTGCAGCAGGGTTGGTCTATATACCCAAGAAAATATGGTATGAGTGAGGGAGCATTAATTTGAGGCTAAATCATAAAAGTCAATGCTGCTTCTGCTTTGCCCTCTTTTGCATCACGCACTCGGGGGGGAGCCAGTGGCCATGTAGCCATGGCACTCACGCAGGCCACGGATAGCGTGCTCCACATGGTGAGGAACTGAGTTCTCCTGCCAGCAGCCAGCACCAACTTGCCAGCCATGTGCATGAGGCCTCCTTGGAGCAGATCTCCTGGCCCCACTCAAGCCTTCGCATGAATGTGGTCCCTACGACATCTGACTGCAATTGCATGAGAGATCCAGAGCCAGAACTGCTCAGTCAAGCTGCACCCCAATTTTGGAACCACAGAAAGTATAAAGTTTTTTTTTTATTGTTTAAGTGTTAAGTTTTGGGGTAATTTGTTACATACTTATGTATGGTTTTATATAGGAATATACATATATATTTAGAGAAGATGTTTAGAAGAATAAGATATGGAGGAAGCATTGATTTTCTTCTTAGTGCTTATCTGATTTCGTATTTTTCTACCATGAACACATATTATTAGGAATAGTATAGGAGACAAGAAGGAAGAGAAGGGGAAGGAGAAACAGCAGCAGTATCTGGGTGATGGGGGCCCTTTATCTGCTACTACAAGCACCAAAATATAGCTAGTCTGTGCCAGAGAGTCATCATAGCTGCCAGTGCAGATAACTTGTTAAGCTGGATGAGCCACAGGAAGAACCTGCCAGTGGCCATGCTGTCCCTCTCCACCCAGTTAGCTCTGCGCTGAGCTACTCAGAGGACATGTTTGGAAGGAACATGGTGCTGGAGACCTGCCGCCGGGAAGGGGTGGGGGCACTGCATTTGGAAAACCTCAAGCTTTCTGAGCTGGTGAGATATGTCAGCAAAAAGCCCTCGCCTGTCTAGACAAAAGTTTGATTTTGAATCAAAAAGGGGAACGTTTGCAAATAGGAAAGCAGTTTAAGCATCTTTTCTCCTTTGAAAATAACCATGAATTTTTAACTATCCACCCTAAAGAGAGACAGTGAGACTCCAGCGGCGACACCAGGGATTTTAATATTGCCTACTCGCGACCCCACCCCCCCATATAGATTGTGAGGTGGGCCATTTCTGAGATTGGACATTGACTCCTTGAGCCGAAAAGAGATGCTTAACAAGGCCCCAGGGCCTCCAGGGGTAGAGACAGGTTTCCACGGTCAACATCTGAGGCTCAGGAATAGGCGTTACTCAAGCAGCCCGAGAAAAGAATCAATTTGGCTGCTGACAGAGGGAAACCATGGTGCCAGGTTTCGCTGACCTTGGGGGCGGGTGGGAAGAAACCCACATTGGTTCACCTGGCCCCAATGGGAAGGGTTCCTGTGCTGCTGTCTGAAACCACAGCTGCAGATAAGTCTGAGGGTTAGAGGAAAGGCCTGCTCTGAAGGGATTTCCTCTGCACATTTCTTTGCCCCATTGGCTTGACCCAGCTCTAGGTAGGAGAGTAGGGCACTTAAGACCAAGCATGGTGGATGAATCAGACTCATCTGGTTGTAAGTGACAGAAATGTGACAGAGGTATCTCAAGCAGAATACATTGGAGAGGGTAGGGAAATCTCAAGGAACCTGAAGGTTGGAAGGTAGCCGGTACTGCGGCAGGCCTAGGACAGAAAAAAAAGACCTCTGGGGACTTAGGTGGTACCCTTTCTTCACTTCTTGTCTGCGTTTGTCTTTCCTGGCTTGTTTCATTTCTCTCCCTCTGACTGGAAACAGCCTCCAGTTGCTTCTCCATAGCACCCAGGTTTACATGTTATTGGTTCAACCACTAAAAGAGAATGAATCAATATCTATGTGAGTGAGCAAGAGAGTAAGTGAAGGAATGTGTATCTTTTCCCCCTCTCTTTCAATTCTAAATTAGCAGGGAAGGAACTCCGATTGGCCGATCTTAGGTAAGGAAACCTCCCTGGTTTCAGCAGGATAGTTAATGAGTACAACTTACCAGACAGAATGGCTGCCAGGACCCATTGCTGGGAGTGAGGGAATCACAGTAGGCTGGGAATGTATTCCGAAAGGATCCTGTTGCTCTCCAAAAGGGACTCGTGCACTAGCCAAGGACTGTACAAGGGATGCAGAGTTATCATGCCTGCTGGAAGCAGGGGTGAATCTGAATCCAGACAGCTTTCTAACTAGAATAGCCTGCCCTCTCCTCACCTGTCACTCCTGACGCCATTCCTCAGCGTTTCTCACCACACAAGCACTGGCACCAAGATTTACTTTTGTTTTTCTATACATTATCCCTTTCTGCCCCTAAGCTTAGCCTTATCCTGAGCACCTACTTCAATGAGAACACAAGCTTGATGTGGTGAGAGGCACTATTATGCAGAATTTTAGAGCCAGACTGGTTGGGTTTGAATCCCTAGCCGTGTGACTCTGGACAAGATACTTCACTTCTCTGTACCTCTGTTTCTTTAACTGTATAATGGGCATAATGGTAGTAGCTACATTATAGAGGTGTTTTGAGAATTAACTGTAGGTATACTTTGAATAGTGCTGGCACAAGATAACTCTTAGCTATTTTAGTAGCAGTACTACTAGTTGTGCTAGTAGTAGTCATCGTATCACCATCATGCATTAACTAATTGCTTTTATCATATAAATAAAATGAATAAAACTCATAAAACTTAAAAATGACAATCTATGCGGTACAACTGCTAAGAAAATGGCTTCTGATATAAGTTCTTCTTAATGGTGTTTTCCACTGCTAAACAACAGACTTGGCATAAAGCAAAGGACCAAGGTCTATGGGATGAGAGTGTAGTAAAACAAAAGGATAAGAATTAGATGACCTGATGGATGGGCAATGCAGCATGTGGTGGAAAGGCAGTATAGGGTCATGCTTTAGGGCAAAGGCTTAGAAGGAATACCAGCTTGAATTCAAAGCACACACCTTTAATTTATTTCCCATATAATTTTGGGCAAGCGACTTAACCTCACTATGTCTTAGTTTTCTCAACTGTAAAGTGGGAATTTTAAAAACACTTCCCTGTCGTGCTTCCCTTTGAAAAATCAGTACTCTTAGTTTCTTTGGGAAAAAAATCCCTTTTCCCCATTCCCTACCACATGGCTTGGGTTGGGTGGCCCTCCTCCATCCCCCCACCCCCACCCCTCCTGCCGCCGCCTGCTATAAGAATAGGCGCTGATGAGCCTAAGCCAATCAGC
>JAQZBX010019075.1:0-18376 GCA_029593785.1 Cabassous unicinctus
AAACCCAGGTCCCTCCATATGGGAAACAGATGCCCAACCATTTGAGCCACATCTCTCCCCACAAGAGATTTTTGAAAAGGATTATGTAGCAGTTTGGCAGTTTGATGTAGTTATGAATTCCAAAAATAGATATTAGATTACGCTTGTAAACTGGTCTGTTCATCTGGGCATGATTAAGTTATGATTAGGGCTTTGATTGGGCCACGTCTGTAGGGCATTGAGCCCCGCCCCTTGGTGGGTGGGGAATCAAAGATAAAAGACATGGCAAAGGACAGTGTTGAAGTTTTTGATGTTAGAGTCTTGAGCTGGAGCCCTGGGAAGTAAGCATACAGAGGAGCTTGGTCCTGAGGAAGGAGAGAAGGTCCTAGGAAAAAGAGAGCCATTCACCTGATAGTCTACAGCTGGCCTTGTGGAGAGAATAAGCAGCTGAACCTGGAGAGAATCAAACCCTGGGAAGAGAGGATGTCTAAGAGACTATGACACCCCAATGATATTTCTTTCATTTGAACATGAGAATGAAGTGTTTAAGCCACCATCAGTAGGTTTGTGCCCTTAGTTGTTTATGCAAAAATGGAGATAATTTCAAAAGAATTACTGGCAAGTACTCGTCAGGTTCCCCTGACATCCATGGGCTTGATTTGGAGAGAGAGCTGGCTAGACTTACGGGTAGCTGGTAACCTTGGAAGAGAATGAAATTGAACTTGTGGTCCGGATGTAGTCACAATAGAATCCCATCATATTCAAGTGGGTACTGCTAACCTTGTAGACAGAACATAGGACCAGAATCTAATGCATCTTAATCATAAACTTATTTTTCTAACACAGGGAAGTTCCTTCGTTTCTCAAGTATTTATTCCCGTAACACTGAGTGAGCTCCTCTTATGCCAGAATGTTTTCTCCTTAGTAAAATTAATTGAGGACAATGTGCCAGAGAGGCTTATAAATAGAAATGTTGTCTTTTACCTTGAAATGTGCCTTGCCTAGTTCATATGTAACTCATGTCAGTGCTACTTAGAGTGCCTTTCTTGTGCCTTGTGGAGAATCCAGGTTTCCAGGCTGGGGACAGAAGTGGCAGAAGGAGAAATGAAAAGTTGACTCAGAATTCTCTTTTCATGCAAGCTGGAATGTATCTAAAGAGAATTCAGACTGCAAAAGGGTACTGAGGCTGAGTTAGAAATTATAAACCTCCATCAACTATAAACAAAACACACTTTCCTGTAAATCAGCCAGTAACTCCTGTTGGAGGGAAGAGACAGAAGTGTTCATTCACGTTACCTCCTTCCGGCTCTGTCCTCTGGCCCAGGCCACGGGGAGCTTACCTCCCCAAGAATTCAGTGGGGTAAAACTAGTGAACAGCTAACATTTTGGTTGTGAATGTTTCTTTGATTTGGCACTGCTCTGAGATAGAGCCACCCAGTAAGAGCTTTAACACAGTTATATACAAAATAACATGATGCTGGCTAGCAGAAAGTTTGAATACTCAAGCAATATTTTAAATATAGTTTTCAAAGAAATACACTTTTTAGTTCCTTCAATCCTTTCATTTCTTTTATCCTTTGAAACTCAAGGTGGGTGTTCCCCAATCAAATAGCACATTCTCTTTAAAAATACAAATCTCATGCTATGAATTTCTTGCACTCTTTCTAAGAAGTAATCATATTATGAAGAGTAACATTGTTAATTGCATTGCTTTTTTTTTTTTTTTTAAATCTGTCCTTACAAAGGATTAGCTTTCCAAAACAGCCTTAAAATGGGAGTGCTGGGCCTGTTGCGCCTTAGAAAGACAGTTCTGCCTCTAGTGGCTTTCTGATTGGGGTGGCAGGTCTAAGCATTAATGTGCACCAGAATCACCTGGAATACTTCTTAAACACGTAAATCCCTGGCCCCATTCCCAGAGACTGTGATTCAATAGGTCTGGGATGAGGCCTCAGGCACCTGCCTGTTTAATAGGAATGCCAGGTGACTTGATATAGGTGGTCTTTGGACCATGCTGCTGCTCTTATGATTAATCTCCTCAGTTGGCTTCCTGCCTTCCTATGCTGGAAACACTTATCTCATAGCATTTGACATTTCCATGTCATTTTGCTTTTCGGAATTGTCTATTTCCCTCAGTGTACATAAAGACTTTATTAAGACTCAATTTTTCCTGTTTCTATATATCCCACAAGATCCAGGCTTGAGATAGAGATTGGTTTGAAGGAGCACGATTTTAGGCCAGTGATATTTAAATCTAAATCAGAATCTAATTTGGATGCAAGGTACAGTGTTCATTGGCTAAAAGCAGCTCGGGGATTCTGAGCTAAGAAATATTCACGTGAATGGGAAAAATAAAATCCATTGTAGAAGTGAGTTATGTGTTCTTTTCTGAAATGTCATCCTCCATTTCATTAAAGCATGGTTTAATGCTGATGAGAAAAAAAAGCATGAGCCCAGTTCAGCTAAACTGTTAATGCTGGAAACATCATGACGGGATATCTCATCCCTTCAGCCCCCAGGCTCCATTCAATCCATGTGAATAGCCATGTTGACAGTGCACACAACTTTAACACCAAAAAGGTCATAACATCCCGATTCAAGACCTCACAGCAAAGGAATTTACTGTCTTACCAAAGGGTCAAAATTTTTTTACTTCTGTTTTGAACATCCACAAGCCCTCTTCTCTCCCTAGACTTCTTGGTCATAAAACAGAATTGAGATAAATTAAGCACAGTCACAAATATTACTTCTCATCGATTCCCAGGGCTTCTTAAAATGGCAGCCAAGGTTAGAAAAGTTTATAGTACTCCTGAACGTGAATGACTAAAGTGAATAAAGCTGTGAAATCTTCACCCCTCTGATAATTAAGGGTCTAGCCACAAGGAGAATGATAGGCATTTTGTTGTTGTTTTGCCCATTCAACATCCTTTTTTCCCTCTGATAACTGAACATTTCTTTTCTATTGGAAACCCTTTAGATGTGGTTCAGATAGAGTTGACCCTGCCCCTCTCCACCCCTACCTCGGACTGCCCTGCTCTCCCCAATCCCCTCCAAACCCCCTCAACCCCGGTCCAGAGTGGCTGGTTCAGGGATAGGCATATAACCCAAGAGGACCAATGAGTAGCCTCCCTGGTACTTTTCTGCAAGAATCCTGAGAAGTTCTCTTTCCATTGGAATTGCTAAACTGGAAGGTTGGGAGTCTTGGAAAGAGCCTGTCTGAGAGAAGGAGAGATGGATTCCTGGAGACATTATTTGAGCTCTGGAGGCAGCCAAGTCTGGTTTTTAGTTATGTGAGGCACTAACGCCCTTCTCCTATATTTTTATTTTTCCTTAGGTTAGTTGGGGGTGGACTTCTGTCACTTGCAACCGAAATCACCCTAAAACAGATTTATCCTTGAGATATATAGCATGGGATAGAAGATGTTGATATCTTACCCAGATCCCTTTCCAGCCATTGCACCATTGCCCCCTGATGTGCACAGAGAATTGTCTTTGGTTGGCAGAGCCCCTTCACCCTGAGATGCTTGGGAAGCTACATCCCACCCAAAGATCAGCCACTGGCTAACTAATAGAGAGTATAGAAGCCCACCTTAAGGTGGAATAACTGCCCAGAAACTCATGATCCAGAGCTCTGCATGGATCAGCCAAGACTAGACTTGACCTGAGGCTACATCCTGGCTCAGCTCCTTCCCCTTCCTGCCCTGCTTCCCTCCACCCTGACAGTTTTCCTGATGAGCCCTCCCTCAACAATCTCATCACCCGAATCCCTGTCTCAGTGCTGCTTCCAGGGAGCACAGACATTTTTCAAATTTAGTTTTTGTTTTAATCAAATAACTATACTACAAAGTTAAAATGTAAAAAGATTCTTAAGCCCTTTTAGTGATAAACAATGGTCTCCTGCCCAACCCTTCCCCGCCCACAGTCAGGAAGACAACCACTGTCAACTCTTCTAATTCTCTTAGTATTTACCTCCAAATTTGTTTTTTCCCCTGAAAGGGCCACTATTTCCCAATTTAATGTAAGGTCATAATAGAACATCAACAAAACTGTATTTGGGGTTTCAGTTTCTCACCCTTATCATTAAGACTCACTGCCTCCCATCATCAATATTTATTGAGCATTTACATTGTACTATTTACCTTCACATTTTAAATATTACGCATGTACTGTTATTTCTCAATTTATCAATTTTAAATGTCATCTATTATTTCCCATCACCCTAGAGGAGAAATTAGCTTGCTAACATTACCCTTGTTCTCATTCTTCCCCCACCCCCAGTATCATAGTATGATGGTTTTGATGGGAACTTTTGGTTAAATCAATTGTCATGTTTTATATTATTGTGATTATTATGACCTGTAATCATATTTCATCAAATTTAAGATGCCATTGATTGTAAGACATACTATTATTTTATATACTAAGAAGGAAAAATGTTGCCAATTAAGCATGGCAAACCATCAACTATATGGTGCATCCAGTTTTAAAAATAATAAGATGTGAAAAAAATGTACGCCTTTGTCAATTTACTCCCCTGTCCACCCCCCACACACTAGAATATCACCTCCATAAAAGCAAGGACTTGATATTGCTTTATTTACTACTGTAACCATAGTAACTGACAAGTAGTAGGTACTCAGTAAAGAGCTATTGAATGAATATGTGAAAATTGCGTATTATTGAGCTAAGCAGTTTATCATGAGACAATTCGAATCTTGTGTAACTCCTTTGCCTATTTTTATACTAACCCCTCATTAGTATTTTCCAAATGTTCCAACATCATTGTCCCATATCTATCCATCATATTCTCATCCACACAAGCATACCAGTTCCATTTTACCCCTAGAGATTACCTCCTAAAGCCCTCTGTCTTTCTGCTCCATCTCTATATCTCCCACCCTGGGAATTCTCTTTACTGCTCCCTTCTATTAGTCTTCTCTTTCCCTTGATCCCATGTTTCCCCCTTTTTTGGTTCACTCCCTTGTTTTGGTGGAGCATATCCTCCATTATATTCTTTAGAAAGATCATTTGTTTTTGTTGCATGTCTAAAATTATCTTTACTATACCATCATCCTTAATTGATTATGGCTAGGTAAAGAAACCTATTATGAATATCATTTTTCTCTCGGAGCTTTGAAGGCCTTTTTCCACTGACTTCTATCTTTCAGTGTTGCTGTTGAAAAGACATGTGTCATTCTGATTCTCAGTCTTTTATAATCATTTAAAAAAGTGATTAATTACATTTTAATTGTAGTAAAACATGCATAACATAAAAATAAGTTTAACCATTTTAAGTGGGCAATTCTTTTCAATAAAGCATAAATCCATCCAAAGTATACAATCAATCATATACTTTGTAATCACATATTTGTGCATTCATCACTTCAATCATCTTAGAGCACTTTCATTATTCCAATAATAACAAAAAACAAATAAAGCTCATCACCTCTCCATCTCTCTATGCATCCCCTGCCTTACATAGTTGCTATTCTTTTTCCTTCTCTCTAGTATATTTATTTTTATATTTTGTAAATTTCAACATCTTTTTATCACTGGGATTCTGAAATTTCAAGATGATGTACCTTGGTATGTCTTTTGTCATTTACTGTAAATTATTTTTATTATATATAAATATAATATATTTGATAAAGTTCTATTATCAATTCTTCCCCATTATTTTCTCTAGTTTCCTTCTGGAACACTTATTATTTACCTGCTGGACCTCCTGGACTGATCCCCTTATTTTCTTATGCTTACACTCCTATTTCTTGGCTCTTTATCTCTTTGTTTTACGTCTAGAAGATTTCCTGGACTTTATCTTCCAATACTTCTGCAGAAATTTTATTTTGGTCGACATATTTTTCATTTCAACAATTCTTTGTTTTCCTAAGATTTCTTTCTTATTTCATCCAATCCTGATTAGTTTCCATGGAAGCAATATCTCCCAGCTCTATGAAGATATCAGTAATGATTTTTAAAGAGTTTTTCTGTTCCTTTTATTGTCTAAATAGTACTGTTTCTTACAGTTTATCAGCTTGAGTTTTTTCCTTCTTCTTCTTCTTCTTCTTTTCTTTCTTTCTTTTGGAGAGTTTCCCCAAATCTCTGGTGATTCTTGTCTGATATTTTCAAGTAAGGCACTGACCGGTTGAATGGAAGGTCTGTGTCTGTGAGTGGAGATTGCTGACCAGAAGACTCACCCCTGAGTGATTTAGATAGTGATCCAGCATCTCCCTTTGGGAGGGTGAGGAGAGGTAGTGGGGGACAAGTGTCAGCATTTGGGGTTTTCTGAGATGGTTCAGTTTCTCCCTAGAAGAATTCTTCAATTTCCTGCCTGGGGAGTATAGGGCTGGTTCGGGTGATCTAGAATTAAGGTGCTAAGAAGTTGGGGGTCTCAACATTCAGTACGTAGTCTGCAACCCATTCCCCTTATTATCAGTAGTGAGCTTCATTTCCTTCCTCTTTTAATTATCCAGATAGCAAATTTCTGGCATGGAAGCAAAGTATTAGGGAGGACAGCCTGGGGGTCTAATGTCTCCATTCAAGAGACTTTAAACAATCTCTCTGGTTCACCTCCACATCTCAAACCTCCCCACACCCTATTCTCCTCAGGATCCTGAACCTTCCCAGAGTTCCCTGAAGAACCAGCTCTCCTCCCCTATGTTCCCTTCTGCACTCTGCTAATCTGCTGCTACGCCTCCATCGTCCTTCCACTTCACAAAAAAAGGGTTGAAATCTCCGAGTTATCCTGCTTCATCTCCTATTCTTTTGGTATTTGTGAGTTCATACCTTTTTTATTCCTTTACTGCTTATTATTTTGGTAGGGTATTGAGAAAAAAGGGAAAGATCGTTTCTGGCCAGTTTTCCACCATGGTGATTAAATTTTAAATTACCTTTCCTTATTGCATAATCAATATGTTTATGAAGAAAACACTCATAAGTGAAAGTAATAAAATTAAAATCACCTATAATCCCACTGCCTAGAGAAAATAACTGATAATATGTATTATAATTTTCCTAGCATTTTTTACTGTACATCACTATTGTTATCCACACCTCCATGATTTCTTAAGAGGTAGAGTAAGAGGTGCTGTAACAGGAGGTCCCTTTGTTTAACACTCTAATGGGAGACGTAACGCAAGTTCAGAGATATAAGCTGAACCTGAGCCAAAATGTTGTGCATAATTAAAGGTTGACAAATGTGTTTGAGAAAGTCAGGTAGAAGTATATAAGGAACAAGAATGCTGGGTGCCGTGTAGGAGAGGAGTGGAGAAAAATCCCTATTGGCATCATGATAGAAGAAATGGACTTTCCAGGTTAGACTGGACTGATCAGGTTTTGCATGGGGGTGGGGAGGGGAGAAAGGGGTGGTAAGTGACAAACTCCTTTTCAACACTGTTCACTAATGCCTACATGAGTGGGTTCTTTCTGTGAAAATCCAACAACTATTCTATCATTGTCAAATTTATCATGAGAAACAGGAATCATGAGAAACAGGAACCGTTGATATTTAGATTAAATAAACATATATGTATATTTTTAATAAAATGTGATCATTTTTATGCCACACTTTTTTCCACTAAATATATTGTGAATGTCTTTCAAACTATTAAAATTCCCCTAAACATTGATTTTAATGACCACAAAGAATTACATTATATGGATGTACTAAAAATTTTTAAATTAGACCATCATATTTTTACACAGAAGTTGTTTCTAATTTTTCCTTGTTATAAACAACACTGTGGTAAACAACCTATCAGCTAAATATTGCACCCTTCTCTATTTAGAAAAAAAAAAAAAAAATCCAAGAGCTAGACTGATTTGGCCAAAGAAGATGTACAGTCTAGATGATTATTCCATATTGTCCTCCAGAAATATTTCAAAAGATTGAGGATCACCTACTTAAAGGAAATAACCTGCATCAATATGTGTCTACCACTGCTCACAGTGGAGACCTAATAAGACCACACTTTTTCTGCACCCCACCCACTCCTAGGCAGCCATATCTTCATCCATGGCTTCAAATATCATCTATTTGTGTGTAATTCCCAACATTCTGTTCCCAGCCCAAATCTTGCTCTTGTACTCCAATCATATATCCAACAATAGACTAGTTTATACTGCATTTCAAACCAACCCCAAATTCCAAAGTCTTAACCTAACCGTTTTGTTTTTTTTTTCTTTTTCATACTTCATAACTATATGGACCAGCAGTTGCGTGTGGGTGGAGTGGGGAGGGAGGGCCTGCTCCACCCTGTTCCTAAGCTGACAGAGGCTTCAGCATCTTGCAGGAGCACTGCCTGGTTGCTGTGGGCAAAGCAAGAGAGCACTTCAGGGTCTGCACAGAAAATTCAATGTTTTATGCAGAAATGGGACATATCACCTTCATTCACAATTCATTGGTGAGAACAAATCATAGGACCTGCCCAGCTGAAGGGGACTGTGAAGTACAGTCTTCCATGTGCCTGGAAGGAGAGGAGAAGCAAATATTGACAAGCACTATCACAGCTACCTACTGAACAATGGCCCACAGCCACCTCACATTCAACCAGTCTAAACGGAACAAGTATCTCCCATCACACCCCGAGCCTGCACTGTGTATGTTTTCTCTCAGTGATCAAGGCCACCATCCATCCAGTTGCCCCATCCCATAAACTTGGTGGCCATCCTCTCCCTTTCTCTCTAAATACACTTGGTCATTTGTCATGAAGTGTTTTTGACTCTGTTACCTTATAAAATCATATCTGGTTTTCCCTCTCCCTCTCCAGCACTGCCTTAGTTTCAGCCTATCTCACATCTCTTCTGGAATATTATAGCAGGCGTCCTATTATCCAGACAGACTTTGAGGCCATGCTCTACACTGCTGCCAGAAGAAACTGTCTCAAATTCAAGTGGAGAAATGCCACTCCAGTGTTGACCATACTTGTACTGCTTTCAGGCTCTGGTTCAAGCTCCTTGGGGTTTTGGGCACTGCTGCCATATATGCCATAAGGCAGATCATGTCCTAATCTGCACAGAACTCTTCCATGGCTCCCCATTTCATGCAGAGGTAGAGCCAATATCCTTCTAGGATCTCAGGGAATCCTCTACAATCTGGTCCCCGCTACCTCTCAGCCCTCATCTGCAACTCTGGCCCTTGTTCACTCAGCTGTAGCCATGCTGGCCTCCTCACCAAACTCCCCAAGTACTGTAGACCCCACCATCATGGGCCTGGCATTGGCTCTACCCTCTGTCTGGAATACTCTTTCCCCAACTATTGCCTATGATTAACTCCCTTATTTCCTTCAAGCCTTTGCTTAAAAGTCTCCTGTTCACATCTCCCTTATGCCATCCTCTCCTCACACCTGTTCCAATTAACCCTTCTTTCATTTTACCCTCATTGTACTTATAACCTTCTAACATATTGTACAATCTATTTATCTATTTTTACCTATTTTTATTTATTTTGTCTCTTTCCTACAAGAGTATAAGCTACATAAAGGTAAGAATTTTGCCCATTTTCTTCACTGATGTATTCCAAGCATCTAATGAGTACACAGCCCCTAGTAGGTGTTAAGTGAAAGGATGAATTTCTATTATATTACCTTGCATATAATACTGTAATTATCTATTGATTTACCTGCTCCCACTAAAATGTGGATTATTTTATTTCTATAACCCCATTATGTATGATACCTGATACATACATGTACAATAAATATTTGTTAAAGTAAGATAATCTTATTGCTCTACCAGTAAGAACATTGAGATCCACAGAGCTCGTGCCATATAACAGAGTAAATAAATGGTGAAGTCAAAGCCAGAATCTAGGTTTTCTGTCACTCAAGTCTGGAATCTTTCAACTGAAAATATTTTTAAGTACATCTTGTCTTCCAGCTATGTTGTTAATTCTTTGAGACAGGTACAAGGTACTAAGCTACTTTGAAGCTCCAACAGTGCCTGGTACAGTGCTAGGTACACATAATACTTATTCAATAAATATTTGTGGTTTGAGTGCTCAATAAAAATAGTATTATCATTAGTATTGTTTCCACTTTTAACGGCATAAGTGATAATAACCTCCCAGCAGTCTGCTTTAAATAGGTTCAAGACACTGAGATACAATTTTAACAGTGTCTTCCATCAGCTTGCTCCCCAGAGAGATAAAATGAGTTCATAATGAGATTCCTGCAATGAGTCAAGAAGCAGGGGGAATGAATACAGGGTTTTGCTGCAGTCTGAAAAGATGTTTCATTGGCATTTGGAGTCCATTTTTTCTCTGACACTCAGAGTCAGCACCAGACCAGGCGGGGAGACTGTGGAGACTCACCCCAATGCTGAAGACACATTCTCATTTCTGGGCGTTGGCCCTTCCCATCTGGGTTAGCTGTGGTGGAGAATTGGTAGAACAAATGTAGTGTACTACCAGCCCATGGAAAACCTATAAGATTCTCTGAATCCCACACAAAATAACAAATTGATTAATTGCCAGTAACTACAACAGGTTATTTTCTCAGTAAGAGATCAACACAGAGACTCTTATTTCAAGTTCTGTAGCTAATATATGCTTTTGTTTGTTTGGATGGTTGGTTGGTTGGTTTAAAACTACAGGTTAATATACCACCTAGTGTTTTTAAGCTTTGGTGATCATAGCAGTTGGTTAAGCAGAATAACCAACAAATAATTTGAATGGGTAGGAGTAGGGTTTCATCATTGCCCTTTATGCAACTAGCATATCATCAGGAAAAGGAATAGAAAAAAATAGGAAAAATTAGTTAAGACATCATCTAACTTCTCACATAGGGACACTTATGGTGCTGCTCTGGATTGGATCATTTCAGGATATACCTGATCATTTCAGTCCTCCGTCAATCAAGGCAACGATTTCCTAATGACAAACATTCAAGACACTGGCTTTATTCCCACTCCTGAGCTAAAATAGCCCAAATTCCTCTCAACCTTAAATGACTCTCTGAAAGAAATGAATAACCTTATTTCTTGAACACTTCTGCAACTCTGTGGCACCATTTCTGTGTCTAAAGTTTCAAGCCCCGGAGCTGCTGTAAGTTCTTGACCATGTTGAAGAGCTTGACTTCCTCTCCGTGGGCGGCCTCTGCTCTCACTCTCAGTGCTCCCCCTTGTGGTCACCTCAGCTCTTTACTGCATCTTCCCCACCCCCTAAAATAACTAACAAATAAACCCATCTAAAATAATCCAAACTCCAAAAGCACTGGCAAGTTACATATGATTCGACAGTTTTTGTAATGAGACACTTCAGTCAGTAAAATTTCACCAAGATCCCCTGTAATTTCCTCTTAGGACATGGTCACCTGCTGTCCCCTCTGAGCATCTCCAGCTCTTTGGAGCCCAGCATCACCTCCCCACCTCCCTTTCTTCTGTGGAGGGAGTTGAGGGCTTCTCTCAACTTCTTCAGTTTGCATCTTCACAAAGAATTGCCTTGGCATCTATCTTTCTTAAAAGAAAGGGGGATTGAGAAGGACAAATATTTCTTCTTTTGTCACATTAAGGGAAGCAGGTTGTTGAATGGGTGTTAAATGCTGAGACATGTGGCACTTATGGATTGAATGGTACGTGGTTCAACTCTGGGTAGGGCAATGCTCTGGTGAGGTATTCTGGGACCAGGGAGTTCAGATATGTACAGAAAGTCTCCTCACCCCTTCATTTTGTCATAGGTAGAGTGGGGTGAATGATACCTTCCCCAACCCTCGCCAGGTGAGGTTATAGAAGGGAAAGCTTTGGAGAGAATAATTAAAAGACCCAGTGAAATGTCATTTCTCCTGCTAAAGATTCTGTGATTCCCTTCCCAGTGCTACAACTTCTACAACTTTCTATCTGTAATCATTCTTTCTGTCTCCTTTCCCCATAGTGATGGAGAAAAGCCAGATACAACCTCCAGACTGCTTGAGGCTCTGGAACTATATTAGCACATCCACATCAGTTTAGTGCAGTGCTTGCCTTACTAGCCCATTTCCCCAGGCAGTTCTTATTTCTAAGAACAACATTGTAATGAAACTAAAAATCACCCCTTCTCTATTTGACTGGTATAATTTCTCTTCACTGAGATTGCATTTCTGTGGATTTCTAAGGAAAACCAGGGAATAACAGTCGCAGTGGTAGCCCAAATTATATTCTAGTGGAATGAGGATATCCTTTTATTATTTTTAGCAAAAGTGTTTCTTAAAGTAGATTTCACCAAAGAAATTTTTTTAATTAACTTGACACTTGATTTTAGTCACACACACATATGCAAAAGCAAAAGGGAGGGAGAATTGAAAGCCAAATTAGATTAGATGATCTTGTTTCTCCCCCCTCTCAGTTTTGCTGTGGTTCATTGTAGTGATGGTGGCAAGGATGTAATCTTTTGTCTGGACATTTGTTGTCACTAAGGGGAGCTAAAACAATAACAAGGGGGAGTGGAATTTTTCTCTGATGCCAAATTATTTTGCAAAGCTTTTCAAAGGGATGTTAATCAACTGCATTTTGTTTTCAGAAAACTCATCCCCAAAATTTTATTAATTCTTAGCACTACCTTAACAATATCCCTAAGTTGTCTAGGACATAGATGTGAATTCTGACTTTCTGAAATCCTTTTCTGGCCTTTCACTTTCATACTTGATGGACCTGTTGATTCCACAACATGCCAGTATACAAATCCATCTGTCATGATGGCATGATGCCCTTTCTGCAGGACAACATGCCAATATCCACCAGCCTCTGTGCCAGCCAGAGTGGCATGAGCAACAATGCCCCGCACGACACAATAAACTGTACACCGGTTCAGCAAGGAGGTCTTCCCAGGGAAGACACGAGCTGCCAAATTACAAGCACGTTGCTCATTACAGCAAGTCATGCGTGGCCCATTTCAGCATAGATCCTGTCCCACGGGTAATATTGACGCTATCTGTGTAGAGCTACTGTGATAGAGCATGTCCTGCTCCAGAGAGTGCCCCACTGTACCGACAGAGAACACACTGGAAGGAGAACTATCAATCTTCAGAGCACCCATAAGGTGAACACCATTCCGCCATGCCCGGGGAGGGGTTTCCCGGGAGGTGCAACTTTCAGTGCTAAAAACAGGAAAGTCTCAAGGATGAGATAGTCACCCCACATGTGTCCCTATGGCAGGCACCCAGGCAAATTCCACTTTGTCCTCTGTCTCCTCCCAGTCTTGCTTCCATTTCCTCGTTTATGGTAGGCATCCTCTAAAATGACGCCCAGTGATGCCCACCTCCTGGTTTCCATGCCTTTGAGTAATTCCCTCTCCTTCGGTGTGGGATGGACTTACTGAGAATATCACAGACATATCAGAGAATGTCACCTCTGAGATTATTTTTTAAAGAGACTGTGACTTCCACCTTGAGTATTCTCCTCTTCCTTCCTCCCTTCCTCCTACACCCTCTTCTCTCTCTCTCTCTCTCTCTCTCTCTCTTTCTTTCTTCTCTCTCTCTCCACCCGTCACTCTGAGAGTACCCAGATGCCATGTTGTGAGCAGCCCCATGGAGAAGCCCAAGTGATAAGGAAATGATGTCTCCAGCCAACAGCCAGCAAGAACCTGAGGTCTGCCCATGACCACGTAAGTGACCCTGGAAGCAACTCCTCCCTCTGCCCAGCCTAGAGATGACTGCGGTCCCTGCCCACACTTTGACTGCAGCCTCCTGAGAAACCCTGAGCCAGGGCACCCAGCTAAGCTGTGCCCAGATTCCTGTCCCCAAAGAAACTGCATCAAATATTTTACGCTACTAAGTTTCAGGGTAATTTATTTCACAGAAATAGGTAACTAATACAATTTTAAACTGTGAAGGAACCAAACTCAGTTCAGAAACAGAATGGACTCAGAGTAAGAGAATATTTAGAATTTACAGAGACCCAAGAGACCACCTATTCCAATCCATTTATTTGACAGGTGAGGAGCTTGAGCCCAAAGAAGGCCAAGTGACTTGTTACACAGTTGGTTAGCAACAGCTAGGCTTCAGCCCCAGATAGTCTGACCCCTGCTTTGGTGCTAGCTCTTTTCTCCAGCGCAGCCACTCAGGCTGGCAACCCCGGTGCCCAGAATGTCAGGCTGTGTCTGCGTGTCAGGATCCTGCTGCCTCTGATTTGTTCACACACACACACAAATTGCCTTGAATGGACCAACATCTTTTTAATCATCTCTTCCCTGCTGGAAACCTTTTTACTCCTATTAGCTGGCTTGATGTTGCTTTTGAAGGCTTTCTAGATGGAGTGGGGAATGAATCCCATCCCCCTCTTTTGGTTCCTTTTTAAATTGTATTGTTTCTACGAGATCTTTCAGGGAGAGAATTTATCTTCAGCTTTGTCACAGGGTTGATAAACCTAGTAAAATCTTTTATACATAATCCTGAAACATTGCATATTTTCCCTGGCTCGGAAATCAGGAAGTGTCTTATCCTTGTTAAATCAGATTTCCACAGTGTGAATAAACTATCATTTCAATTTAATTCAACAAGTATTCCTAGTGCGCATATACCATTATTTGTTCTAAAAGGGCTGGAATGGAAAAAGACAGGCATGGAGAATATATATGACATGATTATTACCCTCAAGGAGCATTTCGGGGTGGAAATAGTATTCATAATCATTTCACAAAAGAGACTTTTCTATGTTTATAATGTTTCATTTTTTAATTTAAAAGTATCTGGAAAAAATGGTGAAATATAACAGTTGTTAATCCTGGGTGGTGGGTACATAGTTGTTTGCTATATATACATTTTTAAATATATTCATTATATTTTCTGTATGTAATTTTTTAAATGAAAAATATCTGAAATTTAATGAGTATACACTAAGTCCAAGGCACTCTAACAAGTACTTTACAGCAATATCTCATTGAATCCTCACATCAGTCCTTTAAACAAATACTGTTTTTTTATCTTGTTCCTCTGTAGTTCAGAAAGTTTAAGTAACATTGAAAGTCACCCAGCTACTAAGTGGAATTAAAATCTAGCTCTGTCTTATTCCAAAACCAATGATCTCAATCACCAAGTTTACATTCTTGCCAGCAAGAAGTGTACCTAGATGGGGAAATAAGAGATACGTGTATAAAATAAGTTCAGATAAATCATTTCAGGAAGCTGCTAATCTAGAGATAACCAAGAATCAAATCTATGATAATGCTCTTAACAGTCAGGAAAATGAGAAATCATCCCAGATGACTTCATCAGAGAAAGATTCAGGAGAGAGATTCATTCATTCATTCATTCATTCATGCCACTACAATTTCTTGCGTACCTGCTCTGTGCCAGGCACAGTTCTAGGCAATTGGGGATAAAGTGGTGAACAAGACAGAACACTGTTCCAGGGCCACTCACATTCTAGTGATGAGGGATAGATAATCAATAAGTCTATGCATAAGTCTAATTTCAAATTTTGATCAATGCTATGAAAAATAATTTAAGTGGAATATATGATACAAAGTAATGGGCGTGGGGACTTTTAGATTGATTGGTTTGGAAGACAATGCTAATTAAAGTTAGAAATCAGTGTCCCTTTCTATCTCTGAGGTGGAAGGCTTATTATGACTTTTGGACCCCAAATAATAATCACTGAGGTTTATCGGGATGGAACTAATGTGCAAGGATTGACTGTGTCAGGGAAAGTGTTAGATTCATCTGCAAATGTAATCTCACTTAGAAATATTTGGATATGTTAGGAGTGGAATGGGGAGGAAACAGAACATGTGCGATGTAAGAAAAAGAAAAAGCATAGGAAGTTTGGGCAACAGTGAGAAAGCAAACCAGATAAGGGAGGGCACAACATACGCATTGGGAAGCAAGGACAGAGAATTTCAGGCAGACAAGGAAACACCAGACTGTTTAAGACTTTTGAAAGACAGAAAGTGGTCCTGTATAAAAAAAAATTAGAGCCAGAGTAGGTTTTGAGCAAGAGAACGAAATGATTAAAGTGGTATTTTAAGTGGCTTTCCCTGGCTTCAGAGTGCAGGGTAGATAGTGGTGGAGGGATTCAGGAGATAAGAAAACCTTCCAGAAGACTGCAGTTCAGATAAACCATATGGAACCCTTATCTAAGAAGACAAGGCTTGGAAATGGAGGGATGTATCTGACAGACGTTGCAAAGAAAGAATCAACTGCCCAACCCCAGGAGCTAAAACTGGGAGGCCTTTGGATATAAATTGTGCGAGATCTCAGTTGGAGGGGACAGCACTGTTTCTGTCCAACATTTCTGGAGAGTTGAGTTTTTCTGGTCTGTGGCTGCTTGAACAGATTGGGAAAATGATCTCTCCAGCTTTTGGGGTTTGGACTTGAGATAGAAAGTTTATCTCAAATACTTACTTGCGTAAGTGGGAGGACTATGCGTAGGACTGTAGCTTCCGGGGGCAAGAGAGCTGCTGCACAGATGGGTATATTACAGAATACAGAATACAGCCATCTCCAGCATTTAGAATTTTCCCTTTCTCACTGAAGTTTGTTCTACCCTTTCAGAAATAACAAAAGAACTTGTGCCATATGCCTCAAATATCACTGATGTGCTAGTGTTTTTTCCAAAGATATTTAAACTACTATTCCCTCTCAATCTTATAATTACATTATAATTATATATTTAAAAATATATATGTATTTAATATAAATATGTTTTAATTGGATTCTGGATTTCAAGGTATAGAGATTTGCCCAAGTTGTTTCAAATGGAAACAGGGAAAGATGAAGAATTATCAGGATTTTTAATAGGATGGTAAAGTGGGACTCTTCCTGTCTCATTGGCTCAGGCTCCACAAGCCATCATAGGTGTGAATGTGCTCAAGTGCAGAGCAAACCATCGCTGCAGGACTTGGGATATACTTCAATAAATTGTTTAAAAACAAAACAAAACAAAACAAAAAAACAATGTGGTCAGCATTGGCCCATGGCTCACCTCCAGGCAATATAAGAGAAGGCTAATTAATGGGGAGGGCTAGAGCCTAAGAGGTGGGATTTCTTGGGAAAGAACTGTCAGTGCGTTGTTCAGCACCACTGCCCCACCCCATCCCTCCTCGTGGCGTGGCACACACGGAGGGTGCTCTGCCAGGATCCCCTTACTCTTATCCCCTCAGTTCACATGGCCCCAACCCCCAAATGCCTGCCCTTCCTTTCTTTGCCTAAGGGCTTTCTCTGGCTCTAGGAGCCCACTTTGCCACTTGTGGGGCAGGCAGGAAGTGCTGGAAATTAATGCTCCTCCCCCCACCAACCCAGGTAGCAGTCCTCAACCAAAGACTGATGGGAGCTGGTACATAAACTACCCCAGATCCCTGCCCTTTGGCTGGATAAACGTGAAGCAAGTATTTTATACTAGCTCCCACAGTTCCACAGCTAGATTGAGATCCAATATCATAATAGTTACTTCCTTGATAACTGCTCATTATAGGTTTCCCATCCTTTTCCATCTCATTCTACTACTCCTCTACCAGTGGACCTGGGATCCCAAACCAAATTATTTGCACTTAAATCATTGTCTAGGGTCTACTTCTGGGGGAACCCAAACTATGACATGAAGAAAGACTTTCATGTATCTTGTGGCATTTAGGGGGATTCAGGACCTGGTAGCTGGCAAAACCATCTGATTGGTGAAACTGGCTAGAGACATTGCATGGTGGCAAAGGAAAAATACAAGGAACTATTGCAAATAAATAAATTGGGTTTTATTTATGTTGTAATGTCCTTTTGATATATTTTCCAAATTGGATTGATCAATGGTTTTGTTTAAAACTTTTATATCTATATACATGAGTGGAATTGGCCTATAAATTTTCCTTTTTTCTACTATTCTTTTTAAGGTAGGTGTCAAAGTTAAGCAAGCCTCACTAATTAAGACGTGAACGTTCTCTCTTTTTCTGTTCTCTGAATGTCTGTGATAGGCATTTCTTGTACCTGGGATGTTTGCTAAAAAATCACTGGAGGAGCCACCTGGGCTTGGAATTTCCTATAAGGGAAAATTTTTTTATCATTGACTCAATTTCTTAAATGGTTCTAGACTATTCTGGTTTTCTGGCTCTTTTTTCAATTAGCTTTAAAAATAAAATGCTATCTCAGCAATTATCCTTTGTAGCTGGTGTCTTTTCTTTCCACTTTTTTATTGAATATAATTTACATAGTATAAAATTCACCCTTTTAAAGTATATAATTTAGCAGTTTTTAGTTTAGTCACAAGGTTTGACCATCACCATTGTCCAATTTAAGAACATAATGATATAAACATCAAAAATACTCTGCTTCTAAAACTCACAAAGAAACGTAATATATATATATTTTTAAGTTAAAGTTTTTTTTCTCTTAACTTTATTTGTACATTTAATAATCGAAAATATAAACAATTAAAAACTAAAAAGTAAACACAGATGAATAAATATATACATTTCTCCATTAAATGTAATGGATACATATAAAAA
>JAQZBX010019075.1:18476-34172 GCA_029593785.1 Cabassous unicinctus
ATCAAACAATATGTTACACAATATATTTAGTTCATAGTAATGCATTCATACAGTATTTGTCCTTTTGTGTCTGGCTTGCTTCACTCAGCATAATGTCCTCCAGATTCATCCATGTTGCCATATGCTTTACGACTTCATTTCTTCTTACAGCTGCATAATATTCCATCGTGTGAATAGACCACAGTTTGTTTATCCATTCTTCTGTTGATGCACACCTGGGTTGCTTCCAACTTTTGGCAATGGTGAATAATGTTGCTATGAACATCGGTGTGCAGATGTCTGTTCGTGTCACTGCTCTCAGCTCTTCTGGGTATATACCCAGTAGTGGTATTGCAGGGTCACGTGGCAAGTCTATATTCAACTTCTTTAGGAACTGCCAAACAGTCCTCCATAGTGGTTGTACCATTTTGCATTCCCACCAACAGTGAAGAAGTGAGAAACGTAATATTATCTAACTTAGCACTAATCTATTTTTTGTATCTTTGAATTTGCCTATTTTGGATATTTCATACAAATGGAATCATACAACATATGTCCTTTTGTGTCTGGCTTAGCATTATGTTTTTAAGGCTCATCCACATTGTAGCATATATCACTATTTTATTCCTTTTGACAGCCAAATAATATTCTATTGTATGGATATACCACTTTTGTTTGTCTATTCATTAGTTTTTGGACATTTGAGTTATTTCCACTTTTTGGCTATTAAGAAAATGCTGCTATGAACATTCGTGTTTATGTTTTTAGTATGAACATATGCTTTCAATTCTCTTGTGTATACACCTAGGAATGGAATTGTTAGGTCATCTGGTAGTATTATGTTTAACTTTTTGAGGATCTGTCAAACATCTTTCCAAAGCAGCTAGCTTTGGAAAGTTATATTTTTGTTAGAATTGGTCCACTTTGTCTAAATTTTCAAATATATTGGTATAGTATTGTTCATGATATCTTCTGATCTGTTCCTGCCATAGCTATAGTTATGTCCCCTTTTTCGTTCTGAATGTTATTTATTTGTGCTTTTTTTTTTTTTTTTTTTTTTTTTTTTTTTTTTTTTTTTTTTTTTTTTTTTTTTTTAATCTATTTTACTAAGGGTTTGTCAGTTTTATTAGTCTTTTAAAAATCAACTTTTGGATTTGTTGGCTCTTTATTTCATTGCATGTTAATGTTATTTCATTACTTTCTGTTCTTATCATTGTAATTTTCTTCCCTTTAGTTTATTTGGGTTTATTTTGCTAATCTTTTTTTTTTTAACTTTAACTTACTTTAACTTAACTTCCTAGTTAATCAATATTCTAATCTAATCCTTCAAGACTATGAATTTCCCTCTAGGTTGTACTTGAACTGCATCTGTAGTTCAAATTGTTCAATTAAAAATATTGTCTACTTTCTATTCTGGTATTTTCTGTGACCCTTGGGTTCTTTAGAAGTATGTTCTTTAGAAGTGTGTTTCTTAATTGCCAAACATGTAAGAATTTTACATTTATAGTTAATTTACAACTAAATTGCCTCATGACATGAGATCCTGCTTGTGGGAGACATGGAGGTATGGCTTCTAGATTCCCCTTCACTGGAAGGACTTGCTGCTCAGCTGTAGTAAGAGTGGTGAGCAGCCAGACTCTCTCAGCTCCTGAAGAGTCTGCTTCAGCTGCAGAAAGCCACTGCATCTGAGGTCATGGGACAACTGCATTGGGTGACTGTGCAATCTGGGGTATAAAGGCCCAGCTAGATGAGTACTAGAGCAGAGCTTCCCACCAGTTTGGCAGAAGTTTGTTGGGTCTTTATTGCTATTCTAGTCCATCTTCCTGCTTCCTAGACGAATCCTGTTTCCTACCCCTTCATTTCACAGGTGTTGATTCCTAATAAACATCTTGCCCTAGAATTCCATCTCAAAGTGTGCTTCTGGAGAACCCAACTTACAACACTGTTCTATATGACTTCAATGCTCTGAAATGTGTAGCGATTTCTTTTGTGGTCTAGTATATGGTCACATTTTGTGAATTTTCCATGAATTTTCATGAAAAGCATTGTCATGCTAAAGATGTTATGTTCCATGCTGTTGGCTGCCATTAAGCAAAGTTTGTTAATTGCTTGAATTGCTAATTCCCCTAGTCTTCCATATTTTTATGATTGTTGTCTACCTTTTCTATATATATTTTTCTTTTCTATCCATTTTTGAAAGAGATGGTTAAAAACCCCTGCTGAGATTGTAGATTTATCTATTTCTTCTTTTAGTTCTGTCCACTTTTGGTTTATATATTTTGAGATGGTGTTATTAGGTGTATATTAATTTAAATTTACTACGTCTTTTTGGTAACTGAAATTTTTATCATTAAGAAGTGATCATCTTTACCATTAGTAATATATATATATTTAACTAAAATTCTATTTCATCTGATATTAGTATAGTTAAAACAGCTTTCTTTCTGTTAGTATTTGCCTGGTATAACTTTTTACATTCTTTTACTTTTCAAAAACAATTTTACTGGATTATAATTGACATATAACAAACTGTACATATTTAAAGCATATAACTTAATAAGTATAGACATATTAATACACTCATGAAATTACCAGCACAATCAAGATGAACATGTCCATAACACCCAAAAGTTTTCTCGGTTTCTTTTCCCTCCCCTCCTGACCCTTCCTGCATTCTCCCCTTAATTTCCCAGACAACCATTGATCTTTTTTTCTGTCACTATAGACTAGATTGCTTTTTCTAAAATTTTATATAAACTAAATCATACATTATGTGCTTTTTTATTTTTTATTTTTATTTTTGTTCTAACTTCTTTCACTCAGCTTAATTATTTAAAAATTGATCAATGTGTGTATCCATAGATCATTTCTCTTATCTCTTCAAATACTTTTTCTCTGTCCCCTCCTCCAGGGAGTCCATTTACACATATATTAGACCACTTGAAGTTGCTTCACACCTCACTGTTTTCATTTTTAAAAATTCTTTTTTATCTGTTTCATTTTGAGTAGTTGCCATAGCTATTAGTCTTTAAGTTCACTAATCATTTCTTCTGCAATGTCAAATTTGCTGTTAACCTATCCAGTGTACTTTTCATCTTACACATTGTGGTTTACATATCTAGAAGTTCAATTTTAAAAATATCTTCCATATCTTTATTTAACTTGTTTTAAACATATGGAAAATAGCAATAATAGCTGTTTTTAATAACTTTGTCTGCTAATTCTAATATCACTGTCCGTTCTTAGAAAATCTCGATTTATAGATTTTTGCCCTCATTCTGGACCATATTTTCCTGCTTCTTTTGATGCTTCATAATTTTAAATTGGGTGCTAGACTATGTGAATTTTAACTTTGCTGGGTGTTGGATATTTTTACATTCCTATAAATATTTTTTTTCAAAGATTTATTTTATTTATTTATTTCTCCCCACTCCCTTGTTTTCACTTGCGGTGTGCTGTGCCTTTAGGAGGCACTGGGAACTGAACCTTGGACCTCTGATGTGGGAGGAAGGCACCTAATCACTTGAGCCACCTCTGTTCCCTGCTTTGTTGTGTCTCTCATTTTGTTTTTCTTCTTGTGTCTCTTGTGTGTCATCTTGTTGTATCAGCTTTCCATGCCTGCCCATCATGCCAGCTTGCTGTCTTCTTTAGGAGGCATGGGGAACTGAACCATGGACTGACTGCCCATGTGGTAGGTGAGAGCTCAGTCACCTGAGCTACATTGCTTCCCCCTATAAATATTTTTGAGCTTTGTTCTGGGTTGTAGTTAAGTTACTTGGATGAAATGATTTGAGTCTTTCTGGTCTTTAAGCTTTGTTAGGTAGGATAGAGCAGTATTTAGTCTAGGGTTAATTTTTCCTCACTGCTGAGATCCTTCTAAGTATTCTATCCAATTATCCATGAATTAGGTTTCTAGTGTGACTGATGAGAGCAAGTACTGTTCCCAGCCCTGCGTAAGAGCCATGTACTGTTCCCTCTCATCCTTTCAGATGATTCTTTCTCTAGTTTCCTCACATGATCAGTATCCTGCTCTATACGCCAAGAGGACCCTCTGTGGATCTCCAGAGCACTCTGTCTCTTCAGCTCTTTCTTTTTCAGCACTCTTTCCTGCAAACTCTAATCACCTTTTTCTCTCTGGACTGTTAGCTCTGTCTTCTCAACTCAGGGAGCCCAACAACCTCTGTTTTGCTTCTCCTTCCCTGCCTAGGAACCTGGAAACTCTCAAGACAGTAAGCTGGAGCAGGGCTCACAGCATTGTTTCCTATCTTTCAAGGACCACTGTTCTTCACTGCTTAGTGTCCAATGTCTTGAAAATCATTGCTCCAAATATTGTGGCTGGTTTTTTGTTTGTTTTAGGTGAGAGGGTAAATCTGGTCCCTATTATTTCATCTTGGCTGGAAGCTGAAGTTCCATCTTTTTAGTTTTAACCTTCATATAGCCTCATGTTTTAAAAGCATCTTTTGTAAATATCTTGTATTTGGGTTTTTAAAAAATCTAGTCTGAAAATCTGTGTTTTAGCTGAAGCATTAGTCCATTTTTCATTAAGCAATCACTGATATATTTAGATTTACATCTACCATATCATCTTTATATTGGCCCTGTCTATTCTATGTTTATTTCTTTTTTGTTATTACTCTTTTTGCCTTTCTTTAAATTGGTTACTTTTTATTTTTTCAATTTTTTCATGTGGATTAGTTTGGAAGTAACTGGGATATTATATTTCAAAAAAGCAAGTTTTGTGAACATGATAATATAGTCAGCAAAATTCAGAATTAGGACTAGCTCAGAATCCAGGTGCTATAATGAAATAACAACAGGCTTCTGAAAGGAGAATTAAGGAATAAGAAGTACCCAGCATGGCTACTGAGTAAAAATTTAATTGATAATGGAGGGGAAGATAGCAGAAAAAGAATAACTTGTGATTATCAGGGAAGATTCTGGCAGAAGAGCTAAAAAGGCAATTGCTGCTGTGGTTTTAATTATTCTTGCCTGCCATTTGGGGCTAGGCAATCAAATGAATTCCTGACGAAAAGACCCCAGAGAGATGACAGGTAGAGGAAGAATAATCTAAGCTTTCTGTACCTCACTTTTTGCCTAAATGAAAAGTCTATTCCTCTGAGA
Organism: Cabassous unicinctus; assembly: GCA_029593785.1. Taxonomy (NCBI): domain Eukaryota; kingdom Metazoa; phylum Chordata; class Mammalia; order Cingulata; family Chlamyphoridae; genus Cabassous; species Cabassous unicinctus. The sequence continues at coordinate 23,577 of JAQZBX010019075.1, forward strand.
ATATTAATAATTACAACAGCAATAGTAATGACAGCAATGACAGTTTCATAACTGACATTAGCTAGCATTTTTTGAGTACTTAAGTCTGCAATGTACAATGAGTTTTACATGGTTATCTCATTCAATCCTCCCAGCAATCCTTCATCAGGGGTACTATATAGGATACCTCTTTATACTCCACTTCAAATCCTCGCAACCTCACCTATTAATCTAGCCAGTGCCACAGTCCTACATAGACTCCAGGCAGCTTCACGCAGATGCAACCGGGTGATGCCTGGCTTCAGTTCCAGGCCTCATGCCTCCCCCTCCTTGCCCTGGAGCTTATCTGTTGATGCTGCAGCCTGGGATGCTATGAGAGAGCCCCTGGGTAGAGATACCAAGTTGGAAGAATCCTCACATTAATCCCTGATCTGTAGAGCAGGAGCCACAATGATGGAAAAGACCGTGTGGAAGCTCTGGTCACTTTGCTCCTCTCCCCACCCTTTCTGGCCAAGATGGTAAAGCAATCGTGCATCCCAGAAGGAACTGCAGAGATTAGCACTGTCATGGAAGGCTTAAAAGATGCAGGGGAGAGTTGGCCCCGTATTTCCATTCAATTAACATGCCTGGATGCTGCAACAACAACAACAAAATGGTAAATTGTGGTGGATGATGACCATGAACTCAATCAGGCAAGCCCCAGCAGCAGCTGCCATGCCAGCTGTAGTAGCTTCACTAAAGCAGGTTCACGCAGCCTCTAGCTCTTGGTATGTAGCTATCGTCTGGCAAATGTCTTCTTCCCCATCCTGATCCATACAGGGAGGATTGGAATCAATGTGATTTTACATGAAAGAGACAAAAATACGTTCACTGTCTTGCCCCAGGGCTGCGTTAACTTTCCTGTTCTCTGCTCCAACAGAGTCTGCAAGAACTTGATTGTCTTGACGTTCCACCAGAACATGAATGACGTCACGCTGATAGGATCGGGTGAGAATGGGGTGGCAAGTATCCAAGATACCCTTGAAAGTAGGCCAGCATGTGGGCATAAACCTACAAGGATTCAGGTGGCAAGTACATTAATGAATTTTCAAATTTGTAAGTTAAAAGAATTATTTAACTTTTATTACAGAAAATTTCAAACATATACAAAATTAGGCAGAAAAATATAATAAATCACCATGTACCCCTCATCTGGATTCAGCAATTATCAACTCACAGTCAATTTTGTTTAATCTATAACTTCACTTACTTCTTATATTATTTTGAAGCAAATCCTAGACATTAGACCCTTTATTCACAAGTATTCCATATACACTTCTAAAAGATAAGACTTCTTATTAACATGATTATATTATTATATCTAAAAATGATTAACAATAATTCTTAATATCATCACATATTCAGTCATTGAAATCTCCAATCATTTCATAAATGTCATACTTTTTTTGTTTCTTGTTTGAATAAAGACAGATAAAACCTATACATTGGAATTAGTTGGTGTATGTTTTTAAAAATCTCTTTTCACTTACTGTCCATCTCTCTGTTTTTCCTTTCAATTTATTTGTTAAAGTAATTGGGCCATTTTTCCTATGGGTTGCATTTTGCTAAATGTATCCCTGTGCTGTCTTTTGACATGTTCCTCTATGTTTCCTATAATTAGGTATTTGGTGATGAAATTTTAGTTTAGAATTGCCTGGGATATCTGTGCTAAGGTAGTGCACAGGTTTTTTTTTTTCTGTTTTTTGTTTTTTTTAGGAGGTACCTGGGATTGAACCCAGGACCTCATACATGGGAAGCAGGCGCTCAACACTGAGCTATACCTGTTCCTCAGTAGAGCACAAGTTTTTGAACATTCCACCTTCTATCATTAAAAAGGAGAGGAAGTGGATGTGGCTCAAGCAGTTGAGTGCCCACCTCCCACATAGGAGGTCCTGGGTTCAGTTCCCAGAGCCCCTGAAAAATGAAAAAACAAGCAAAACAAATGAAAAAACCAACTCAGGGAAGCCAATATGGTTCAGTGGTTGAGTACTGGCTTCCCACATACAAGGTCCCAGGTTCGATCCCTGGCCCCTGTTACCTCAAAAAAAAAAAAAAAAAAAAGGAGACAACATTGTTGTCATAATTAACAGAATTATCAGACAGAATTATAAATTGTGGATGAAAGGGAAAATTTTAGCTTGTATTTATGTTACGAGAATAAAACCTTAAAACACACACACACTTAGGACTATACAACACAAACAATAAAACCAAATGTAAACTATGGACTATAGATAATAATACAATTATAATAATATTGTTTAATCAATTGTATTAAAAGTACCACACTAATGCAAGGTGTTAATAATAGGGGAATATATGGGAACTCTGTTGATTTTTCTATAAACCAAAAAGAGACAATGTTTGATGAGCCTTTTTGGATTTTGTAAGCAGCATACACTGAACTTGAAAATGTTATTCTGACCAGTTTATCAGGTACCCAGAAAGGCTTTGATTTTCAAATGCAGTCCAGGACAGAAAATAACTCAGCAGCAGGTCCAGGCTATGGGGCAAACTTCCCTGTTACTTGGGCCACACGATCGAGCAGATCCATTAGTGCTAGGAAGATGTATGGTAGATAAGAATGTATGTGAAGTTTCTGGCAAGCCCCAGCAGGAGGTTTATTGCAAGTTTCTAGAGCAAGAATACATCCTCTGAAACAGAGGATCTGCTTCTGAGAAATAGTTCCTGGTGTACACCTGGGCCCTACTAGAGATCTAAGATCTGGGACACTAAGTGTTGTCGACTGAATCATGACCCCCCACAAAGACATGCTCAAGTCCTAACCCTGGTCCTGTGGATGTGAATTCATTTGTAAACAGGATCTTCAAAGATGTTTTCAGTTAAGGTGAGGCCAACCTGAATCAGCATGGGTCTTAATCCAGTATGACTGGAATCCTTATAAGCAGAAGAAATTTGGACATAGTAGAACAAAAGGAGACGGATGGCCATGTGATAGAAGCAGAGATTGAGTTAGGGGATGATGGCAAACCACCACCATAAGGCTACAGACATCAGAGAAAGGATGAGCCTGCCAACACCTTGATTTTGTACTTCTAGCCTCCCAGTCTGTGAGACAAAAAGTTCATTGTTCAAGCTAACCAGTCTGTGGTACTTTATTATAGCAGCCATGGCAAAGTAAGATACCAAGTGATTATAAGACCTGAGCTCACTGAACCAACAAGTCATAAAGCCAGCTGTGCACAGCAGCAATACACTATACATTGCAAAAAGTATATTTGTGATCATGTCAGAGAAGATACAGAATGCACAAGTAAATTAAATGACTATTCAGCCCAGGGCCCTCTGTTGCACCAACATCTCTCCCTCAACTCACACCAATGGCTTTATGGGGGATGAAGGCATGATGGTGCTCCTACATCCAACTAATAAAGAAAGAACTTGCAACTGGGACATAGATGGGTTCATATGATAAGCTGATGCTGGACAAAATGGATTTTACTAACGACAGTGGTAAAATGAAATTTTCCCAGTAGGCTGAGTAGTAAGCAGTAGTATACCTAGTTCCATTTTCAATGGAAGGAAAAGTGACCTGAGATTTAGATAAACATGGATTGCTGGGCAGTGGTGAATGCCTTGACTGGCTGGTCAGGGCTTCAATGTAAGAAGACTGTAAGATATGGGACAAGGAAGTCTGGGGAAATGACATGAGGATGGATTTCTGGGAATGGGTAGAAAGCATGCAGATCTTTGCATCTTACACAGATGCCCAACAGAGAACATCCCTTCTAGAGGAGACTCTCAACAAACAGGTTGATGGACAAGATGACTCATCCTATGGATGTCAGCCAGCCTTTCTCCTAAGCCACTCCAGTGGCGTCACAATGAGTCTTTAAATAGAGTGGCCATGGTAGCAGGAATGGAGGCTGTGTATGAGCTGCATTACTGAATTCTTACCCTGATTCAATTGGGCCATATCTTAACTAAAAATAACGTCTTCAAAAGGTCTTGTGTACAATGGGTTCAAACACATGGGAATGCAGATTAGGATTAAGACCAGGTCTCTGTTGGAGTACATATTCAAACTACGATGGTGTGCCAGGGGACTTAGTCATTTAACCCGAAGCTGCCACTACCACCTGTTCCTTTTAGATTCTTTGTTCTGAAGGGCAAAGAGGCTAAGAAAGGAATTATTATATTAGCAGGGGTATTACCATGAGAAGTCACTACCACACAATTAAAATAGAGAGTACATATGGATCCCAGAGGATTCAATGGGGCATCTCTTGGTGAATGGTGAACAGGAAATTACAGCAACCACTGCCTGACAAGAGCAGGGCAACTAAAGCTTAGACTGCTCACAATCACCCCATACCAGGTAAGCAATGGGGCCAGAAATCAATAGATAAAGCTTCCCTCCCCACCCCACTCCCCAGACAATTGATTCTGAAATGCATTTCATACAGTTTTTCACATAGTCTTGCAGAATCAAGCAGCCAACTGCCTATAGCGAGGCCGGCTCAAACATGCGTTCATATGCGGGCTCGCCTTCTCTTCTTCATCTGCCCCATCCCTTTCTCCTGTTGTCTGGGATGACACTCCACAATAATTTGCATATTAGCCTTTGTCTCATACTCTGCCTTCTGGGGAACCTAGGCTAAGAAAGGTACTATCATTATATTCATTCTACGGATGGGTGTAGAGAAGTTAATTACCTGTCCTTAGTTACACAACTATTAAGTGGTGGAAATATGATTTAGCTCCAATCTGTCCAAGACCAAAGTTCAAGCTCGAAACCTGTGCTGTCCATTTGAATACTCTGTGATAGTGGAAATATTCTAAATATCTGCATTGTCCAATGTGGTAGCCACTAGCACATGTGACTAATTGAGTGCTTGATATGTGGCTAGTGTGACTGAGGAACTGAAATTTTTATTTTACTTAATTTTAATTAATTAAAATTTAAATAGCCAAATGTAGCTATCATATTGGATGGCACAGATCAAACCACTTTGTTCAATTGCCTTATAGGAAAGATTTCTTCCTTCATCACCAAACAATTCATCTGTGAAAGATATTATTCTTCTCACCTTCTTCCTTGACCCTCAATGGTCTCATCGTTGATTTGTCTTACTGACCTAACTTCTTCTGAGGCACATGTAGTGAAAGAAACATGGACCTTGGAGTCAGATATATCTGGATTTGGATCAAGTTCTTCTTTAACGGCCTGTTCTACCTTATGTAATTACTTACCTCTCTGAGCCTTAGTTTTCTCGTCTGTAAAACAGGGTTGTGGGGATTAATATATATTAATTCTGGCATAAGGTAGCCCCACAAAAATGTTATTTCTCTTTCCCTTATTCTGACCTTTAGGAATTTTCTGCTGCAGTTTTCCTTAAACAACTATAAGAACTTTCCACAAAACGGTTAACTGCATGGCAGGACAATCCAATTTTAGGAGGCTTTGGGCAGCAACAGACAAGCAACAAGATAATATTCAGAAATAATTTACAAAGGAAAATGAAGTTATAGTCCTGGTTATCACATGGCTTTTTTCAAAAGAAAGAGAAAGTCACATACCTACAGTCACATAGTCTTGCCACATTCTCCATGAAAACAGGTTTGGGTACTAACCAGAGACACATAAACAGAAGGCAATGACACATAGATGATTCTAGAGCCATGCTCCTTTTATTACTTTAGGAAATTTTAGATAGTTCCTCTTGCATGCACAGCTCTGTTAACAAATGCTTTTAGATTAGCTGCCGTAAGCTCATCACTGTTTTGGGTTCTAGGGATAGAAAGATCAGTGCAACCTGGCGCATGTCCTCCAGACTGAGGTGGTAGAGTACTATAGACAGCACATACCACAGGGGACGTATGATACGTGTCAAGCTATTAATACAGCCGCTTTGTCCTGGGTTGCCTAATGGGCCTGAACAGTGGTCCAGAAGTAGCAATGGGGAGGTATACCAGCTAGGTAGAACTTGTGCTGAGGGTCTGAATGATGTTAATGGAAAAGTTCCAGTCTCTTGTCTGAAGCTTGGTGAGATTTAGTTGCAACTCAACTGCAGGTTTTAGTTGCAGGTTTTGAAGGCTCCCAAGGATGCCCAAGGCTGAAACAAATGGATATGGCTCCATTGGCCCCAGCTTCTAGGTAGGGAATTCCTGCAGCAGTATTCAGAGTTTTAGGCTGAACCGAAGTCTGTTCTGAGATTGAACCTAGGCCTCTTGTTTCCTATATGAAAGGGCTGGCTGCACCTGAGCACCCATTTTAGTTTCCCTGTAGTGATGGCTGAATCCTCCTTGGCCCTGTAACCCTTGCTGTGATTTTCTGTGGATAGTTCAACATCACTGAGGGGACTGGGTTTTACTTGTGGGGTTAAAACCCCCTTCTTGGTTCACCCTTGGTAGCTCCTCTAGGTTTTCAAGTTTCCCTAGTGAGAATCCTTCTTAGGGGCAGGAGCTCTTGTGAGATTAGGATTAGAGGCACCAGCCTGAGGCACCTGTGATAGCATCTTCCTGCATCCATTGAAGGGAGAGAGCCCTGAGGACCGAGAGGGTCAGAAAAGGCTCCTAGAGGTGGATGTGACAGCCAGTCGCATCATGATCTGTCTGCATGGAGCCCCTGGAGCTGTGCTGTGCATAACCTATCTGGTTGTAGGGGGCAGCCCTGTGGATAGGCAAAGAGACAGGAGACTCAGCATCCTAGGCACTGAAGACAACATGCACAAAGACCCTGAAGCTCTCATCTGAGCCACATCAATTTGTTGCTACTTTAATCCAAGGAATGTTCTGTAACGCATAGGCATTTGACCTCATTATTATTTCATTAACTTCCCCTATATCTCTGGGGAATTGGTTTGTGGCAAGTATTATTACCCTCACAGCCACCTCAGGAGGCTACATTAAAAGGAGCGACCTGGATTCTCAGGGTGAATTATTAGCATAGGTGGGAAGTGGGAGCTTTCCATGCCTGGGCTCTAGTTCCTCCCCTCACGCCTGCTTTGGATGCTTTCAAATTTTTAAAAATCAACCTGCTTTGTTGAGGGTGATGGAAGAAAAGTAAGTTGACCACGAGTGCACTCCGCTAAACAAGGGCCAAAGCTGAAAGAAAAAAAATTAAAAATAGCTTATCCTTGTGCAGTGACAAACTGAAGTTGCTATAAACGTCAAGAGAAAACAATACAGAGAAAATGGATGGAGTTACTGGAACATAGTCATAAATTTATGCAGTAAATGTGCTGTGTTCTCTAATCGGCAAGTGCCTGATATAAGACAATATTAAGGTACTGCAAATTCTAAGTTAATATAGCATTTTCCCAGTATACTATTTAGATTTATTGCCTGAATTTTTATTAGTTTTAAATGGCTTTTTCTTGACATTAAATATTTCGCAGCTAACAGTTAATTTGTCACTTTAATCTTCAATTGTTTCATACTGCACAATATGACAGGATTTATGGAAAAAAAAATAGAAATTTGATAAGGCTATATCTCGGGTTTGTGGACAAGTTTGGGGACGGGATGCCAGAATGGAAAACTTCAACATTTTCAGAAATCACTTGTACTTTTGAAGCAATGTGCTTTAAGGCTTTCATGGAAGGTATTTTGGGGGGTGGCAGGAGGGAGTTGCCAAGTCTTCACTGTCCATTCCTGTTAGAGAGGAGGAGAACATACACTGGCAATTCTTTTCTATATGTGAGAGAAACTAAGGAACCAAGTGCAAGTTACACAGGGTTGGCAAAATATTGATTATCATTAAAGCTGGGCGATGAGTACATGGGAGGTTGATGAGAGGATTGTCTCTGTTTTTGTGAATGTTTGAAAATACAGGCATACGTTGGAGATATTTGCAGGTCTGGTTCTAGATCACTGCAATAGAGTGAATATTTCAATAAAGCCAGTCATGTGAATTTTTTTGGTTTCCTAGTGCATATATAAGTTATGTTTACACCATACCATAGTCTATTAAGTGTCCAACAGCATTGTGTCTAAACAAACAATGCACATACCTTAATTAAAATGTGACACAGACATGAAGCTGGAAAAATGGCACCAATAGACTTGCTCGACTCAGGGTTACCACAGACATTCAATCTGCAAAATATCTGAAACAAAATAAAACAAAGTGCAATAAAATGAGGTATACCTATATCCAGAATAACTATGGGAAAGAGAGAGTTCCTAGAAAGGAACATCTGAAAAAAGGGGAGGCAGGGGAGCATATTTCACTGCAATGAGAAGCTATCATTCTGAGCTTCTCTCTCAGGCTCATCTTTTGTCTAACCTGCACTGTTCATATGTTCTTCTTCCAGAAATTTCTGAGTCTTATTTTCAACATCATCATTGCAAATCTAGGATTGATTCTCTTTTAGTAGTTCTTTTAGGGCAAAGGCATGGAAATAATAACCATGATAATAAAAAATAATAATTGTCATGTTTTGAGCTCTTAGCACCAAGCCTATGTTTTAATACATCATTTCATTTAGATACTCTGACAGTTTTCTGAGGGAAGGTGTTATCACTATGTTACAAATAGAGAAACTGAGGCTTAGAGAACATAAGTAACATGTTCAAAGTCACAGAGCCAGGAAGGCAGAGTTGGCGTTAGGACCCAGGTCTGTTGCCCTCCAAAGCTTTCGCTTAACTCCTATGTTAAAGTTGATCTAACCTGTAATTTGGAGGAAGGAGTCAAAGCAGTTCCTTCAGGTTGGTCATCAGCGGTCAACTCTCCTTCACACTTGGTTTTAAATCATCGTCTGATCCAATGTTCAAAATCAGCAGCATAATTTCAGGCCACCATCCTCACCAGTACATACACATGGGAATCTGGGTGAACGTGGTAACAGGGATGAAGTAAAGGCCTGGTTTAGTTGATATCGAGCATGGCTTCTTTCTTGGTAAAGGTTTAATCTGGAGAGGGCCATAACAATTGAGGCTGGTTCTGTGGGCACGCTGAGTTCTCAGCTGCAGAACAAGATGAAAAGAAGTCACAAATATGTAGAGCTGGGACTGGGGTATTAATTTGACTGCCTGTGTGGTCCTCCAGGGAGGGTAGCCAGTGGTCTAAGACCCAGTAAGGAAAGAAGGAAGAAAGGAAGAAAAGAGGGTGGGAGGGAGGGAGAGAGGAAGGGGCAGAGCGGCAGGCAGTCACTAAGTCCAAATAGCTATAGTAAGTTCAGGCTTAGTCTGCGATAACATAAGTATGTGGGGGTCTGGCCCACTGGGTGAGACATGTCAGCAGAAGTTCCTATGATGATGAGATGCCTGAAGGTGGAGAGATGGCAGTTTCAAGGTTTAAGAAATCCATCCTTGTCAGAACCCAATGCCAGGTAGGAGGATTTTCACAAGTGCCAGATAGGATATCAAGGCCCCAGTCAAAAACTCTGAGGATTGGGACAGGGCTCTACCCCCAGAAGAAACCTAGAGTTCACATCAAGTAGTCAAGATCATTTGTGCTTGAGAGTGGCACCTGCTTATCCTTTCTGCTCCACACTAATATCCCACCTAATACTATGGTTGACACAAGATTCCAGAACATACCACTGAAGTCAGGGGAAGTTGGAGGGTGATAGATTCCTCTAGGTTCTTGGCTATGTTTAAGAACATGCCGGTTTAGTTAGGCCAGTAGTTTATTGTGAAACAGGATTATGCATCTGAACCTACAGATGTGGGCTCCTCTAGGCAGAGAGAGATTTGACTTGTGTGGTTACCTTTATGAAGCTATTAATTATTCCTCCCCTTGCTAATGTTAGGGAAAGAGGCCTCAGCTGTTTGCTGTTCTGATTACCCACCCATCAGTTCCCCAGGGGCGCAATGCTGAGGTCCCTTGAGGACATCTGGGGCTTTCCCTTGACCCTGAATGAGATCTTGTTCCAAACGGGGTTCTCATGGGGTCCTTCCGGCAGCCTACTTGGTGGGGGTCTTTTCCTCAGGGGATTTCCAGGCCGGGTTCCATGGCCACGTGTTTCACATCCATGTTCTTCTGCCAGGTCTTAGACCCATCTTCCCTTTTCCTGAACTAACCTGCCTCACCACTGTGAAGCCCTCAAGGGAAAAGCTCATGTACTAGCCTATTTGTATCTGCTGTTTCTAATGCAGTGCCTTGTTCAGAGTGGGTCCGCAAAAATGTCTGTTGAAAGAATGAATGGGGAGGTTCCGTACAGGGATATGACATATGAACTTGCAGATTAGGCCCGTTTCTATGCTCAGTTCCAACTGTGCATCCAACCTCTCTAGTTGTTCATGACTTAAAAGGTCATCACTGAAAAGAACAGGGCAACCTTCCACACTTGCTTTATTTATTTTTTTTTAAGATTTATTTTTATTTTTATTTATTTATCCCCCCCTTGCCGCTTGTGTTGCTGTGTCCATTCGCTGCGTGTCTTCTCTGTGTCTGCTTATCTCCCCCTTGCTGTGAGGTCCTGCTGCATCAGCCCACGGCGCCGCGCGAGCCGGCCTGCCCTCACAAGGAGGCCCCGGGAAGCGAACCCAGGGCCTCTCATATGGTAAATGGGTGCTCTATCCATTGAGCCACACCCGCTTCCTGCCGTGAGGTTGCTGCATCAGCCCACCGCACCGCTCAGGCCGGCCTGCCCTCACAAGGAGGCCTCG